>PVJD01004931.1:97066-125682 GCA_004026545.1 Mormoops blainvillei
CCCCCCCCCCCCCCCCCCCCCGCCCCGACAATGCTAAATAGGCATCTGATTCAGTTAAAATCGCCTCTGGCTGGTTTCTACAGCCAAGCGTTCATTACAAAAAAGTCACTAAAGCAATAATAACGTGTCAAGGGATCACCATACCTGACAGACGACTTCACAGATTCACTTTCATACTGTTTGACCAGCTCGTCCAAGTTTTTGCAAATCTGAACAATGAAGGGTGTCACAGTCCAGCCCAGGGACTTTCCGAAGTACGGCAAGGAATGCGTGACCAAGCTCACCCAGGCCGGGTGCATGCCGTAGCCGTAGGCCGGCTGCAGCCCTCTCACCACGGCGGACACCAGCAGCCCCTGGGAGGTCAGGGGGTGGGGCTGCACGAACTGCACAGCGCTGATGGCCTGCTGGAAGTTCAGGGCCCTCCGCCACTCCCGGGACAGTTCTGGCTGGTTTTCAGCCTCCTCTTGGACCTGGCCCAGGTGATGCTCCAAGACAATCAGTACCTGCAGGAGCTTCAACAACTCGATCTGCAGGGGGTGCTCACTCCAGATCTGATCCTGGCCCAAGTTGATGAGACTCTCCTCCAAGAGGCTATCCTCCTGTGGGGCCTGGCCTTGCTCTGCGGTGGCCTGGCCGTAGCGCTTCTGGCTCGTGTACATGGATGCTGACAGGGACAGCAGGACAAACTCCTGCACTTTGCACCTCTGCAGCAGGGTGCGGATGAAATCCACGCTCTTCCCTTCGGCGGACTTGGCCACTGAGACCAGCTGCGTCATTATTCTAATCAAAACCTCCACGCTTTTAACCTGGACGTCCCGGTTGCCAAGCAGGTCTCGGTGGGAGACCTTCAAGTAGCAAGGATAATAGCTGCGCAGGAAGCTCAGACACAGGTAGGTGAGGAGCTCAACCAGCAAGGAGTGGGGGCACGCATTGGGGGACGGGGTCTGGAGTTTTCCGTAAAAGCTCTGGCCCACAAGGGCCTCCTGGTGGCGTGCCAGGAGGTTGGAGACGAGGCTGAGGTGCGCGGTGGAGCTGGTGTCCATGCTGGTCCTGGACACGGCCTTGATGAACTCGCTGGGGCTGGTCTTGAGCACAGCCTCCAGCACCGAGAAGGCGTAGAGGACGCGCCGGGAGTCGTAAGGCTGCAGGTAGAGAAGGATGTGCCTGAACAAGGCCCGGAGCGCCTCCCGCTGCCCCTGCTGCTGCTTCAGCAGCCTGGACGTGGTGAGGGCCTGGAGCTCCACGTCAGCCTCCTCGTCGCTGGAGAACGACTCCGAAGCCTGGGTCTTATCTGAGTCCACACGCGCCAGGCTTAACTTGGCGCTGGGCTTGAAGCTCTCCGCCTGGAAGGCCGCCAGCAAGGCCGAGCACCTGGGGGGAGCCCGGCTGCCGGGGGGGATGGGCGCACAGCAGCTCTCGCCGTTGCTCAGCTCCTGTGGTTCGTGGGAAGGGGAGGACAACGAGGACGTGTTCTCGCTGTCCGTGTGGCCAGAGCTCGTGTCTGCAGACTCCGTGTGCTCACTGCTGTCGGGCGCGTCATGGGCTGCCTCGTCTGGCAGGTCCACGTCATCGGGAAGGTCGTCCTCCCGCAGCGGGCTTGCCGGAGGGTGCATCTCAGGCTCCTTCTCCACCTCGGCCCAGATGGCCTCACGGTCCACAGTGGCGACCTGGCTCAGGGGCGCACCCTCTTCTGAGCTGCCCTCCCGGAGCTCGGGTACCCCACACGCCTCTTTGAAAGAGGTGTTCTTCCTGTTAAACCAACGATGCAAGTCTTCTGAAAATTACAAAATAAGAAACGACCTCAGGAAAAAGAGTGAGCTACGGTACGTTAGTTTCTGAGTGATCTTTGTCTTCAAGCCAGACAGAAAGATCAATAGTAATAAAATCCCCCCGTGAAGCTCGAATACCAGAGTCTAGATCACACGAGGGAGAAAGGGCAGACAAGCAAAAGTGAACAGGTCTTTAAAAAATGTTCAAGCAGTGAGCCCTGGCTGGTGCGGCTCACTTAGTTGGAGCGTCGTCGTCCCATAGATGGAAAGGTCGTGAGTTTGATGCCAGGCCAGGGTATGTATGAGAGGCAGCTGGAAAGGCTGTGAGACTCTAAAACTCAATAAACTGTGGAGTTAAAACTTTCTTCTTAAAACGAAGGAATACTAAAAAATTTAGCCACCATAAATGACAGTCAGGCTTTTCAAAATTTCTTTATCAGGTGTCTTTATTTTTAATTTTTTATTGTTGACACTATTACAGATGTCCCCCACTTTCACCCGCTTTGCCCGCTGCCACCCACCCCGTCCCCTCTTCCTCTGGCCGTCACCACACTGCTGTCTGGGTCTACGGGCTGTGCGTGCAGGGTCTTGGGCTAATCCCTTCACCTTCTCTCATCCAGTCCCCCCGACCCCCGCCTTCTGACATCTGCCGGTCTGTGCCATGTACCCACACCTCCATTCCTATTTTGTTCGTTGGTTTATTTTGTTCATTAGGTTCCACCTATTAGGGAGATCATTTGGTAGTTGTCTTTTCTCTAGACAAACTTTTAAAAAAGTGCTTAGTTTACACAAGTCTCTGAACTTTACTTTCTTATGATCGGAACTGCAAAAGGGCCCCTCTCGGGAGAGGGTGGCAGCCGGCCTTCCTGCTGGCCGACCAGAAATTACGGTCTTAGGCAAGGGACACGCAAAGAGAGGGTGCCCTCTTGGAAATCCTCACTTATTTATTGTAGGTGTGAGGCTGCTTGTCTCTTAAGATAAGACTGAGACAAACAGAATATTTATAGCCAAGCGAGCTCAACAAACTAACTCAAAGCCCGAGAAGCCATGGCTCGGACAACGGCCGGCCTCTCCGTGGGAGGCACCAGTGTTCGCAAGCTGTGGAAGATACTAAGCCTCTCTCCCGAACGCACCAGGGTGACTTCGGTGTCCCTTTTCTTCTCACAGCCTATACCCTTTCGTCTGTGTTAAATTCTCTGAACCCAAAGGCTTATTGTCTAGAAATTCTCTGAACCCAAAGGCTTACTGTCTTTTGCGTTTCTGACCACACGTTAACAGGATTTTCTAGCTGGAGAGAACCTCAGACAGCAGATAGAGAAGAAACCATGCAAAGTTTGATACTCTTCGCTGTTCATATGTGAATCCTGTCCCCAGGTCTGGACGGACACCTGGGAGAAGTGCTGGCCTGGCTGACCCTGGCTTAACGTCATGCCAGACCTTGGACGGGAAGTTTCCCTTCCTGGGGAGGGCGCTGGCTTTGGAGGCCTTGGGGTCGATGGCCTGCAGTTCTTGCCTGCTACCTTACATGCCCTGGACCTGTCTTCTCTAGCAGAAAAATCAGGACGAAGCTAGTTTTTACTGGAACATGGATGACTACAATTTCTGCATTTTATTTTTTTAAACCTGATTTTTTTTTTTTTTTTTAGCAAACACAAACCTGTTACCTAAAATTTCTAAGTGATAGTTCATCTGCTCCTTAAAAGGTAAAAGTTCCTGCAAGTTTCCAAAGTACCTTCGCACCGCTCGACCCACAGAATCACAGAGTGGGCCAAAGCGCCCTGGCTGCCATGCCAGGCACAGTGTCCGGCCTGCCCTTTTCTCCCCCCGGGCCCGGGCGCCCTGGGGGCCCAGAGCCGCCCGCTGTGCAGCTGTGCGGCGCGGCGAGCTCACCTGCCAAGTCCTCCCCCTTGAGGCAGCGAATGGAGGTCCTCTGGGTCTTGGGCTGGAGGAGGAGCAGGAGCGCAGGCTCGAGGATGCGCGCCACGTCGCCCAGGGACAGCGCCCGCACCAGCCAGCCCTGAGCTGCCGCACTGATGGCGCCATCCGTGCAGGCCAGGCTGTCCAGCACTACGAACAAGGACCTGCGGGTGAGGGTGCACCGTGGCGTCAGCGTGCGGCGCCCGTGCGCCGGGGTGCCCTTGGGGAGCTGTGCCCCTGCTGGGCTTGGAGACCAAGCGGATGAGGTTTCATGCCACGATCAGTGGGGGAGCTTCTAAAATCCTGATCCGCAGGCCTCAGCCCAATCAGTTCGATCGGTCTGGAGGGTGGGCCGCAGGCATCCCAGTGAGCTGACCCCCTCAGGCTGGGTGTCTGGCCCCACACTTGGAAACAAGGTCGGGGATTTTTAGAAAACAATGTGGATTATAATATACCTGCAATGAATTCACATCTTAAGCAAGTAGTTGATGACCTTACGAGTGTATACACTGTGTGGCCACCACTCCAATCAAGATGTAGACCGTCTCCACTTGTCTACGAACCCCCTCCCCCAGTAGTGGGCACGCTCTGAAAGCTGCCCTGGCGACTAAAGGCATCCAGAGCCCCCTCCCCCCACAACCGCAGCAAGAGGATCCCCACCATGTGTTTACTCACACGCCGCTGGCCCAAGTCCACATAGGGGACCATGAGGCTACTGGTCGTGTGGTCCATGTCCCTCATCTCTCCCTTGGCAGCCCCGATGCGCTAACCAGGAACCTCTGCAAAGTGTCCTTGGGTTATGGGTCAACGACAACGAGGACGGCCTTACCTGTCGAAGGAGCGGTTGTGCGATGCCACTTGGCTGCCTTGGATCTCTCGTGTCAGGTGCCAGAGGACAGAAAACCGAAATAGAGCCTCCAATCTGGTTCCCTTGATTAGGAAATAGACGGGCATGAGGAACCTGGTTTCCTGACAGGACGCAGTTTTAGTCACATCAAACCCCATCTGAAAGCCAGCAGGACAGCAGCACTGCAGAGCGGGGCCTGTTCCTGCGCCAGAGTCTGACCTGCAGGAGGAAGGGGCCCTGCGCCCTCCCTGCCACCCCCCGCTCACTTAACACAACGCACTGTCAGTGAAGCGCCCAGTCCAGACTCAGCACTCGCCCCACCCAGGGTCACAGGTGGGCCTGCGGTCAAAGAAAACCCAAGACAAGTGGGGCTCTTGTGCCGTTCCCTGGGGAGTAACAGGTCACATGGTTTAGAGCATAAGGACAGCGCTGGACTGCAAGGGACAGTCAGGGCTTAAAGGGCTGACACAGTCTTCTGTCACTGTCCCTGCCCCAGTGCCCCAGAAACGGCAGCCTCCTCCAGGGTCCTGCACACCTCCGGGGAGCCTGGGCAGGCTTCCCTGGTGAGGCTGCAGGTTGACACAAACCACATTTCCAGGACTCAGCAGGGGACACTGGGCTTCTGAAGGTCTTCCAGTCCTGACACCTCTGACACTTCTGCTTATTAATCGAGATGTCCACCACGCCCCAGAATGCCCTCAGCTGGACGTATGCATGTCTGCCCTAGGCCCATAGGGGGACAGAATGGTCCAGCAATGCGGACCCTCACAGGAGGCAGGGCGGTCAGGGCTGCAGCGACTCACCTTGTCAGGGTCCAACAGGGCGTGGCAGATGATGTCTTCACAGATGCTGGCCGTTGGGGCCAGGCAATGCAGCCGGTAGAAGAGCCCCACGCACGGGACGTGATGCTGCCGGGTCTCTTCATTCAGCTGGTTCCACAGCACACGGGCTACCCTCTGGGAAAAGGGGGCATGACGTGAACACAGGCAGCGCTGCCCATTTCCTCCTGGTCCCAAGGCCAGTCCTGGTCCCAAGGTGCTGGCTTCTACCTAACTTTGCTAGCCTTGGTGAGATTGCAAAGTGAGAATCCTTAACGCACAAAGAAACATTGCCAATGAACAGAACAAAGCAAATCCAAGCCAAACCCTGAAACCAGCGAAAGTCACCCAGGCAGAGGCCCCAACACAGGTTCCACGTGGAGCTTTGTGACCAGCGGAGAAGCTCCCCTTTCCGAGAGAAGTCAACTGGAAGCGAGAACCTACTGGCCACCATCCTCTGAACAAGCACAAACTGAGCCTGACCACATGCCGGTGCTGGGGTTCCAGACACACGCCCCGGGGGCAATGGGTTTGTGGCAATCGCCAGTCATGAGGTAGCCCCTGCAGCACCTCACCCCTCAGGGGGCGGGAGGTGCTCAGACTGGCTTTCAGCTTTAATGCTACGAACTATTTGTTCTCATTCCCATGACAACACTGTGGCTGACACCTGGCTCACTGTCAGGACATAGACTGTACCCCAAACCCAGCCCTCCACCTCCCCAGTCCTGACCTCAGCTCTTCAAACATGCAGGGCCTACAGCGGGTTGCACCTCTCCCCAAGTCCCAGGCAGACCACGGGGTGCCCAACCCAACAGGGTGAGGCTCACGAGCAGGGCTGGCCCCCTTTCTCGGAGGGGGACTTCTGAAAGCACTCTTCCAAGGCCCAGAAAAAGGTGTCTCCTAGGCTGTAATGCCTTGGGGGCGTCTTAGATTATGAACTTCTTTCTCTGGCCCATTTGTTTCTAGGTGACAGACCTAGAAACCTAGGCCTTCCGCGCACAGAGCAAATGAACCACTGACTGGCTCCAGCACCTGACCGCCACTTATTTTTTACCTAAGGGAATATGGTTTCCAGTTCTCAAGTTACAACTAAACTGCTGGTCCTGAAAACACTCCGTGGCCAGAAGCTGGGCCGAGAGCCAATGGCAGACTCAGGTCTGAGCAGCCCTCCGAGCATGTCACCAGAGCCGCCACCGTCCTCATCACAGTGATGACAGCCTTAGGGACAGCTTTCAATAAATGGTCTGGGAGGAGGATCCCAGGTCCCCACCCCCCCTTCCAGTGGCAATACCTGATAGAAGTCTGTTTTCTCAGCAATGACCTTCAGGATTCCCGGCGCAATGGGGGGCACCGTCACCATCTGCAGCTTGCCAAAAATGGGGTTGTGCCCAGAGCTTTTATAGCGTTTCATCTTGTCCTCGATGACCAGCGCCAGGGACTGGGAGTGGTTTATCACCTCCAGCAGAGTGGAGATGGCCACGTGCTGGAGCTCGCAGTCAGCCCCGCAGCAGCCGATGGCCATGAGGGACTTCAGCCACGGCGGGAAGGTGGCCCCACCAGCTCCTGCAAGAAGCCGACCAGAGAGGGCGGGACAAGTGGAACCACCTGTGCTGGTGTGCAGGTTCTCAGACACCCTGGGCCTGGGAGCCATCTGGACCTTCTGGTGGTGACACATGTGCAGTCAGCATCAGGGCCACCGGACAAGTGAGACCCAGTCAGGCTCATCGAGCTTGTCAAATTATTTGAATTCTACCAATGTCAATGTCAGGGCTTTGAGAGAGTTCAAAGTGTTTGCTTTCTATTAAAAATTTAGATATAGTAAAATTCACATTAAAATTTTAAAATATTTACATAAGGCAAAATTCACGCTCTGGGGTAGAGCCCCAACTGCTCTCTTCAGGGCTTTCTTGGTGGCAGGGCACAAGGCATTAGCTTCAAAGGGCTCAAACGGATGGAGGGGACCAATCTGCAATGCGGCTCTTCCAGGCGTCCGCCAATGGCAGCGAAAGCCAGCCGACAATGCCCACGGAAATTCAAGGTAATGGCTACAGGACGGAAAACCCCCGTCCCAGTCCCCACCGACCCCATCACTTTTGTTTTCCACTATCCCCTCCATCCCTTTTTCTCCCCCTCTTTTTTCTTTAAAATGCTCCCGGCCTGCTACAGACTGAATTATATCTGTCCAAAATTCACATTGAAGCCTCAACCCCTGTGGGAGGGTTTGGAGGTGGACCCTTTGGGAGGTAAACAGGGTTAGATGGGGTCCTGAGTGTGGGGTCTTTGGGTGGATTAGTGCTCTTTTAAGAAGGGATATCAGAGAGATCCCCCCCAACCCCCGGCCTAGGATGTGAGCACTGAGTGAGAAGGTGGCTGTCTGTAACCAAGGAGACTGCTGTCACCAGAAATCCACCCTGCTGACGCCCTGATCTGAAGCTCCCAGCCCCCAGCCCTGGGAGAGAGTGTGCTGCTGTTTAAGCCGCTCGGTCGGTGGCAGCTGGTAAGGGCAGCCTGAACTGCAACACCGTCTGCTATGTCCCCTAAATACCCCCATGTTGGAGTCCCAACCCTAGGACCTCAGGATATGACCTTATCTGGAAATAGGGGCAATGCAGGTATAATTAGTTACAGTGAGGTCACAGCAGAGTGTCGCGTGGGTCTCTAATACAACGTGACAAGTGCCCTTATCAAAGGGCTACCCACACACTGGCGCCGCACAGGGAGAACGTGTGTAAAGCCTGCAGTTACGGCACAAGCTACGGAGCTACCAGAAGCTCGGGGAGAGACCTGGAACACAGCCTGCCCCAGACGGCTGGAGGGAGCGCGGCCCCGCTGACACCTTGATCTCAGGTGTCTGGCCTCCGGAATGTGAGAATACACTTGCGTTCCTTAAGCCACTCAGCTGTGGTGCTTTTTACAGCAGCCCTACAGACAAATGCACTCGTGGAATTGTCTATTTACCAACTATTACTAAGCGCCTTTTACGTTCCTGACTTTTTAGTGGACCATCGCTCAACGTTTAAAAATAAAGGCCTGGCCTCGCCAACGCACCCCCTGCATACACAGTTAGAAATGATGCAAGGGCTCAAAGGTGGTGGGGCTCCTCCCTGGCCCACGATCCTAGCTCCTCTGGAGACACCATCGGCCTAAGGGCTGTGAGTCCCCACATGGGCGCTCACGAGCCACCCACTCACCAGGGAGCTGGGAGAGCGTGTCGCAGAGCCGCTCGGCCTCCTCCATGGACAGGTAGACAGGGAAGGTGGCGCAGTCCAGCAGCAGGTGGCAGGCAGCAGCAAAGGCCTCCCTGCAGCCCTCCCTGGACGTCCCCAGGTCTGTGACCACCTGGTCCACAGCCCAGTCTCCCTCCTTTGTTTGGTCAGGGCTGCTGGGCAAAGGTGAGGGTGGCTCCACACTTTTGGTCTTAAACGGAGACCCTCGAACTGTGAACCAGTCTGAGAGCATCTGCTTAAACTGGGGCATGTTGATGGACTTGGCCTCCCACGAGCTCCTCCTGCCGCATGGCCTGGGCTCCGGGCCGTGCGGCCCGCCCTCGTCCCGATGGCCCACGGGTTCTCCGGCCTTGTTTGCCTCTCTGGACTCCGTCAGCTGTGCCCCAAAGATGTGCTTGTGGGCAAAGTTGGCAATTAGCTCCTGGATGCAAAAAAACGTCCTCTGCATACTTCCACCCATCTTCCAAACATCGTCTTTTTCAGGAGAGACTCCGGGGACCCGCAAGTGCTCGGCGAGCTCTGGTGACGACGTGCTGAGCCCAATGCCGCTGTCTTCGGATTTCAGCGCAGGAAACGGTGCGTCCTCATCACCCGGGATCACTGCCTTTGTGTCTAAAGTTACTTCACTGTTGTCGCCTTTTACTGGACTCTGCAAAAAATGGAGGTTTGTAATATGCATCCTGTAAGACCAGAGGATCCGAGTAACAGCCAAATGTGGCAAACTGTAAACGTGTACTTCCTGGTTTTAAAGTCATAATTCTCTGCGCCAAGGGAGCCCCTGTGCACAGCACACAGTCAATCAAAGGCGGCACACAGGCCGGAGGGAGGCAGCAGCCCAAGCAGGAGGCAGACAGGCGCCACGCTCTTCGGGTAGGCTGGCCCTGGTTTATTTGCTGAGGCTCTTGGGCATTAACAAAGTTAAAAACATTTTCTGACAGATTTCAAACTATAAATAAGGAAACGGGGCTGAGGGCAAAATAAAGGCATGCGGAAATGAGAGGAGAATAAGCTAGAGGTTTTCAAACACGCGTATGCATGCCAGAAAACGCACGCATGTGTATGTGTATGGTAAGTCCTCACCTAGCGTCACCAACAGGTTCTGCGGCTTTAAGCAAAATGAGTCCGAGGAAAGTAGTCTCACCACAGCCCCGATGATACGGACAAGAGCTAAGTCCCTGCGGCAGTGCACCAGCAACGCCGCGGTACCTTATTCAAGGCCTGCAGTGTATGTTTTGGTGGCTTTTCCAAAGGGAGGACCTGTCAGCCTTCAGTGAATCGACCTGTTTTCTTACACTGTTACTTAGATAATATTGCATTAAATTTAAAATTCCTCAGCATTTAACCCATGGCGCTTTCTAGGGAAGAACGAAAGGGTATTATGCAATTTTTGAGATATATTCTTTTTAACTGGTAGACTACACATATCTTAAATCGCTCTTAGGATAATTTTCCCCAATGGCTAGAGCAGCTGTTGGAGAAGGAGAAGGAGTGACTTTGGAATGGAGGTAGCCGTCTGTCACTAGTCTATGAGCTGAGGCTCCAGCCCCATTAGGCAGCTCCGCTGCCTCCCAGCACTGCCCGGGACACACAGCTTCTAGAAGCTCTGGCTGCATAGTCCGTTCACACGCCTGCTACCACTGTGCCTGGCAGCTTTCAAGGACGGAGTGTTCCAATCCTTAGACAAAGTAGAAAATAAAAGTAATTCAGAGACCATGCACCTCCGACTGTAGGTGTCAGTCTTTTTGGAGGACAATGTGGCAGCTTTCTCCCAGTTTAAAAAGAAATGGGTTTGACTGTGATCCATTTCTAGGAACTGATCCTCCCAAAACACTCGTGACTATAAACAAGGTCAGTCCTCGTGGACAGTAACTTTGTGCAAGGGTGCTGACCGCCACGCTGTCTGTAAGACTGAAAAACCAGAAATCACCTAAGTAACATCAATAAGGGAGTGGTGGGCCCTGGCTGGTGTGGTCCAGTGGATTGAGCACTGGCCTGTGAACTGAAAGGTCACTGGTTCAATCCCTAGACAGGGCACATGCCTGGGTCGCAGGCCAGGTCCCAGCTGGGGATGCGCAAGCAGGGCAAAACGTCCCTAAGCAGGGCAAAACGTCCCTAAGCAAAGCAAATCAGTGTGTGTTATGGGTTGCATTGTGGTCCCTAAAAAAAGATACTGAAGTCCTAACTCCAGCACCTGTGAACGTGACCTTGTTTGACAGAGGCTCCTAGCAGAAGATCAACTTAAGATAAGGTCTTAGGGTGGCCCTAATCCAGTGACTGGTGGCCTTACAAAAAGAGGAAATGTGGCCGTGCAGACACACACACAGGGCAGACGCGAGGCAAAGCAGAGGGCTGAGACTGGGGTGATGTGTCTATAAGCCAAGGAACACCCAAGACGGCCAGGTGACCATCAGGGCCAGAAGCATGGGACAGGCCCTTCCCTCACGGCCTCAGAGGACATCGACCCCGAGGGCAGTAGCTTTGTTATTCAAGCCACTCAGTCTGTGGCACTCTGTTACTGCAGTCCAAGGACATTAATAGCTCACGTATGTTTTTAGAAACAAGATGGTGCACACGCCAGCAGGCACACAGGGAGGTCTGGGTGGCGGGTGGCACCTACCCACAGGCTGCAGCTCTGGCTCGAGCAGGGAAGGGGCAGGAACAGGCGGAAGCGCAGGTGCGTTAACAGCGCCCCTGCTGAAAGCTTTCATGACGTGGGGATCTGAGAGGTGTATCGTAGGTGTCACCCATGTATCTACTGGTCCTTGCTCCTGTCCTAACCGACCCCAATTACTTTCTGCCCCCCAGGAAGGCAGGAGGCCCTTTCAGCTCAGGGAACCGTTTCGGTGGCCCCAGCACGTACTGCGTTCCCGCTGGTGGGCTCCACGTCCAGGTAGGAGGGCGGCATCTGGACCTTGCTGAGCACTTTGAAGCACGTCTTCAGGGCGTGTGTGAGCTCGGCCAAGCTCAACGCCTCCATGTTCTCTGCCAGGGACTGCACCAGGCAGGCAAGCACCTGCGGGAGGTACTGGGTTTGCACCTCAGAGTATAGTTCCTGTGAGATAAAGACATGGGTCTCGTGAGTGCGGGGTCGGTTCACAGCCACAAGGAAAAAAATGCATCTCACAGTGGCTTCTCGGAAAGCTTGCTGTCTTTAGAGCGTAAGGAGTTTCAGGGTAACTCCCAAATCAGAAAACACAGTGTTTCTTTTTGATCTGGACAAATCGATGGGCGTTCGTCCTCTCAAGTGGCTTCACCCTTTCTAACAGGAAATCCCTGCCACGTTTATTTCCATATTAAGGACACCCGTCTCCTTTGAGGAAATTGGCCAACTGCAGGGTTTGAAGTAGGACGTTAATTTACCCCTGCCCCTAAATGACGGTTGCACAGGAAGGTGACCATTTCCCCACTGGACTCATGTAACTTCAGCTCAGCCCACTGACAACTGGCTCACAGCTGTAACCACCCCCCACCTTTCTTAAAGTTTTTATTTATTTACTGTTAGAGACGGGAAGGGAGGGAGAAAGAGAGGGAGAGAAACATCGATGTGTGAGAGGTAACATGGGATGGTTGCCTCTCACACGCCTCCAAGTAGAGATCTGGCCCACACCCAGGCATGCGCCCTGCCTGGGAATCGCGCCGGGGACCTCTCAGTTGCAGGCCGGCACTCAGTCCACTGAGCCACACCAGCCAGGGCTATAATCTCTTTTAAATAAGACAAAAAACATATAGGGGATTATGTCCAGCTATGTCTTCTGTGCTGAAAGGACCATTAAAACCGTGCTGTGTACTTATGTCAAGTTTCTTCATAAGTTTAACTTTATCAAACAGGCCCCCAGCCTCCGTACCAGGGGGATGACGTCCAGCAGGAAAACCAGGAGGGTGCAGAGCTCCGAGATCGTGGGGGGCGGGCCGGCCCTCTTCCCGGCGGCGGGACTCTGCTTCCCTGGTCTATGGAAGCCCCAGGAGGGAAAAAAAACAACAGGTCAAGTCTTTCTCCCATAATGATTTAAAGTATTTCTTTAATTTTCAATAAAACTGCTTATTCTCTTTCAAACACAATGAAGGAGCGCTTCTATAGTTCCAATCATCAAGCTTTGGTGCCTACAATCTCCTAACATAGAATTATCAGTGTCTTTTTTTTTTTTAAGATTTTATTTATTTTTAGACAGAGATGAAGGGAAGGAGAAAGAGAAGGAGAGAAACATTAATGTGTGGTTGCCTCTCACACGTCCCCTACTGGGAACCTGGCTTGCAACCCAGGCATGTGCCCTGACTGGGGAATCGAACCTGCGACCCTTTGGTTTGCAGGCCTGCCCTCAATACATTGAGCTACACCAGCTGGGGCTCAGTAAGTGTATTAATTCTGCTGATCTCCCAAAGAGGGGTACTCTGACATGAACTTAATCAGTTCAGGTGAGGGTGGTCCAAGCCCAGGTGGGACCCACACCCAGCAGACCCAGAGCGCTACCAATGGCCACAATTCCAGGCCCCTAACCCAGAGCAAAGGCCTGTTCCCAGAGAAGACTGGCTGGAACATGGCGCAGGCCGCACGACTGCCAATACACTGCAGCGGCCAGCGCTGCATGTGACACCAGCATGCCCACCCACGCTGGCGGCTCGGGATGCTCAGCCTCTGCAGGGCAGTGTAACGCCACTGCCCAATGCTACCGGGAGCCGCTTACCTTACGCCGAAGCTCCACACTGCTTTTAAAAGAGCAGGCAACTGGTTAAACAGGTAAGTTACAAAGTATATATTTGTTCTCAAAAATAGAGTAACTTTGGGTTCATCTGGCTACCCCTGTACAACTCAACCCCAGGTCATTTTCTCCACTGTAAATTATGGCTTCATTACGCTACAGCCTGAGAATGACTGAAGAACTACATGCACATCCTAGTGACCTTACTTCCAGGTGGCAGCTCTAAAGAAACCTGTGTTTGTGTACAGAGACAGGGAAGGATGTCGCCCAGCAGCACTGCCATCAAGAAAACACTGAAACTATTTGTTCACACCATGGACTGCTGTGTCTGTTACAATACAGGCACATCTCCTAAGGAGGGTTTAACCTCCAAAACAGCATAAGGCAAAAGTTTACACAGCTAGATGTTACTTAGATAAAACTTCAGTAGACAAAATAGGCTGTATCATTACACATTTGTTACACAAGCACAGATAATGCCACTGACAGGACAAACGCTAATTTCAGAGATTAATATTGGGATGAAAGGAGGAAGTGTTGCAAAGGCAGGGAGTTAGCTGCATCTTGGTAGCAACATTTTATTCCTTAAAAAAAAAAAATCTGGCCCTGGCTGGTGTGGTTCAGTGGACTGAGCGCCAGACTGCGAAGCAAAGGGTTGCTGGTTCGATTCCCAGTCAGGGCACATGCCTGGGTTGGGGACCAGGTCCCCAGTGGGGGGATGCGTGAGAGGCAACGACACATTGATGTTTCTCTCCCCTCTTTCTCCCTCCCTTCCTCTAAATCTTTAAAAAAAAATCTGAAAGCAACGGCCAAGTACTGCCTATAATTTCAGCAATGGGTTCATGTGTGTCTGATGTTATTCACTGTCTCTCTTACATTTGAATGTTTCGGCTAATTTTTTTTGTCAAAGAAAGCACGCCTCATAACTCTGAAGTGGAACTAAGCTGACCAGCATATACTCCAGCTTCAATATAACACTGCCTTGCTCTTGTCCACGGACGCGATAACAGTAATGTAATTCTTGCAGGTCCGATCGCCTGCGCAGCGGAGCGGCTGGGAAGTCGGCGTTCCTGGGCTCTAATCTCGCTGCTGCTCATTTGCCATGCAATGCCACCAAGGTGCTTCCTGCATGTCTGAGCTCCGCTTCCTTCTACGGCTTTCTCTGGGATGTCCTGAAAGGCTGAGTATGCTAAGGCCCTCAGGCCAGGGGACAGCCCAGGCAAACACTAAGTAAAGCTTCTATCACTGCTGCTGGGACACAAAATGCCACAGCACAGGGTGTTCCAACAGGGAGCGACAAGCACGAAGTTACACAGTGTGATGCACAGGACAAGGCAGGTTTGAGAGGTTACATTATTCCTCATCGACAGGGAGAAGGACGGGGAAAGGGTTGAGCGGGAGCATGCTCTCCCCGGACGACACTGACAGCCAATCTTCTGAGCTGGTGGAATTCACCAGACTCAAAGTGACATAAAAATGATTACAGTAGCTTAAAGCATTAATGCCTTTATCTGATGGGTGACACACTAACGATTCTGAGCACACTCCATCCCGTCACAGAGCTGCACAAGCAAGCTTCTTCCCTGGATCAGGCCTCCAAGGGAACGGCGAGAAGAAAGCACATTTCATCCATAACTAGAAACCACACTGAGGATTTTCTAAAGTTTGACTTTAATAAATAAAGAAGCTCTAGAGTTATGGGGCAAAGACTGTGCGAACCTTAATGACAATGTGTTTTATGCTTCTACAAGTTTAACTGCATTCTCTCCCTCCCCGTGCCTGGCAGGGCACGTCCAGCCGGTCCCATGTTGTCTGACCGGTCAGCAGCCACAAAGCCAGGAGCCCTCTAACCCGCCCTGCGTGCTCATCGCCCTGAGCTGGCGACTCACCTGAAGCAATCCTCGACACACCTGGTCACGTAGTCCCAGAGAAAGTCTGAGCTGAGGGACGTGATCAGCAGGTTCACCGTCTTCACAATCTCAGAGGCATTTCGGTTTTCTTTCACGGTGCTGTGAAGGAAGGGGGTCTTTACACACCGGTCTATGAAAAACTCCGTTTGACGAGAAGACCGTGTCTGAAACACTAAGTCCTCTTACCATTTGCGACTCATTTCTAAAGAAACTGACAAACTAGGGAAAGATAAAAACATCACTGTTCTCATATAGGGAAGGGTGTGCACAATGTCACCCTAGACATTCTCTCAGAAATAAGCTCAAAGCTGTCATAAAAAGAACGGGATAGAGAAAGCCAGTTTTAGTCTGGCTGAACATGTTTAGAAACTTTATTAGGGGAATAACATGGTTAAACCATTCAGGAGAGAAATCTGGCTGACATTTAAACGTGGATCCTTCCCAAACACACAACAAAATATGAAAATCAAGACTGTGTTTTTCAAAAAAAAAAAATGTGTATCTTCTATGACTCAGGAAATTTACTTTAGGGATTTATCCTACACAAAGCTGTGCACACAAAGATGTGTGCATAAGAAAAACACTACAAGGTCAGTAAAAGTATAGGAAACGTAGAAATCACCTAAAAGTCAATCAACAAAGATAGTGGCCACTCAGTAAGAACTTCTTCAGTAAGTGATAAATCCTTACCAGGAATTTAACATAGCCATTACATGCCACAGGAGAAAACAGCAGAGCTACTTACAACTAGCACTTGAAAAAATTAGGCAACTAAACAGTGTAATTCCATCTTTAAAATAAAAGGTAGGCATCTCTCTCTTCCTGTCTTCCCCCGCCCCTCTCTACACACACACACATACACACACACGCGTGCGCATTTAAAGTCTGGAAAGAAAGAAAAAATGTTTTGTTCTTCTCCGAAGGGCAGTGGGACTATGGGTAATATCCTTTTTTCTTGATACTTTCAAATACTGGTATATTCTACAATGAGTATTCACTGTTTTCATATTCGGAAAAATAATAAACTACTTGGAGAGGAAAAGCAAACACTAACAATTCTTTGTACATTTAAAATTAATGAACCAGAAAAATCTTCCAATTGATTTAAATTTTCTATACCCAAATGCTAATTCAGGCAGAAGGAACTTATATCAAGAGTAAAGTAGTAAGAAAGAGGTTGTATTATCTTAAAAGGAACAAAACACAGGGCTGTTGATACCTAGACACTTGAAGTCAACACGTCTGCTGTCTCCCAAACCCCAGTGCCCCTGCCCTCAGGGTCCCGGGGCAGGTGCCCTTATCTTCACCCCCCACTCATCTCCTGAAGACTCATATCCCCTGAATCCACTTGCTGGCCTTACCCCCCACCCCACCGTCCTCCTCCCTGGAACTCACTACCTGGGTACACTGGACCCGGCTGCCTCTGCTGAACACTTTCTATACTTGATCAGAAAGCATGGTTTGTACCCCCCAGGCTAGGGCAGAGAGTAGATCAAACTCCTCTTAAACTCCTCCCAGTATTCAATGGGGAGCAGTCAAGTTACTCTGATGCTGTTAAAATAACCCATGCTGCATGTCCGCTTTCCTAGCACTTCACAGTTTACCGTAAAGGACGGGGGAAAGACCCAACAGGCATCGGAGGCCAAGCCCAGACCTGGTCAGCGCGTTCCCACTCTGCGTGTAGCTAAGTTGAAGATCAGAGCCCAGGGCGTCTCTGCAGTAAGAGTAAAAGGCCCGGATGACTTCCAGAAACAGGTCCCCAACTACCTGCGGCCCTGCAATTAAAGAGGACATGGCCAGAAAAAGATTAACAGTCCATTTTTAAATAATAAGTGACACACACATGAAACGTACACAGCAACTCTGTATACACAGGCAGCTCGGGTTGTCTGAAACACACAGAAACTTTAAGGTGTGGTGATGACCACACTCCAGCTGGGGATCAACATCTCTGAGAATGGCCAGTATCTCTGCGAACTTCCTGTGTGCTGGACATTGTCCCAGGCATTTTATATCCATGAGCTGACTTAACCCTACGTCACAGGCCTGGTTACAGACAAGGGGCCTGAGGCAGAGGTTAGGCCGCGAAGCCAGGTTCTGCTGGGTGCAGCCAGGGCCTACGCATGGCGGCTCGTTTTGTTTTTTTCTTGTCCTGAGCTCTCTTTTATTTTTTTACTTTTTAGTTTTTATTGACTTTATTGGGGTGATATTGGTTAAGTACGCACAACGTTTTAAATGTGCATAAACTGCTCGGCCAGAGACATGACTCAGCAGAAACACAACGCAGAATTCTTCCAATGGCGAGCCAGAGCACCACAAAAGAAACGGCAGTCCCGAAAGCTTATGAAGGTGGCAGGAGGGTGGGACCAGCTGTGCGCGGTGGGAGCACTGTGGCCAATCAGGCAGCTGCACGACGGCTGGGCGTTTCTGCTGCCCAAACAGCAGCCGGCAGGCAGCAAGGGAGGAACCCTCGCCTGTGCGTCCCCGAGGGATGAACACGGGGTCAGGCCAGACAAAAAGCAAGCTCTGTCGGCAGGCCTGCTGCGCGGGAAGCGACCGCAGATTAATACGGTCTTTCACCGACAGTGTAAGAGTCCCGCACCCTTTTCACAAGTGGCCAGCTGGCTGCCCCCATGAGTGGAGGACAGAGGGAGGCAGAGGCCAGGCCTCAGAGCAGGGTGGGACTGAGTGCCCACCCCGTGCCTCTCGTTCTACACTGTCCACTCCTCTGCCTCTCAAGTGTGTGTCCCCTCACACAACTAAATGACCACAGAGAGCAAATTAAACGACCGGTATGATTAGGCGGAAGCCTGTCATTTGTCCCTTCCAGAAAATATGACTAGGAGCCCAGACGGGCAGCAACACCTCACGGCTCAAGGCCTTGACACAAACCATCTCCAAAACGCTAACGTGCGTTTTTTATTTTTTGAGTGCTTCCTCAAGTTACACAGTCAGCTCCCAATGCAGTTACGTAAGTCATTTCATTTTTCAGATGACACCATGACCGTGACTTTCCAGAGCTGCGATCACTCCGACCAAGAGAAAAATCTGCTGGCGCCCCTGCTGGGTGATGGGGGTTGGGGGACGGGAGGGCAACGTCTGCACACGGACCTACAGGCAGAACTATATCCATCTTTCCACGAGTCAGCAAAGGCCTCCCTCCTGGGGCCAGAGGGACAGGGCGACCGCCGCCCGGCAGTGGACGCACCCGCGCACTCAGGCGCCGCCATCAAGGCTGAAACCCACAGAAACGAGGGCTCTGTTCCCCACTAGGATGTTCCGGTGGTGACCTGTGAAGATCATAAGTGAATGGAAACCGGAGCATTTCTCTTTAAAGCAAGGGAGAGGGGTCACGTTTCTCGGCCAATGCTCACTGGACCACGGTGCGCCAGGGGGGACCCCTTTGGGGGCCAGAATCTAGTTCACCCCTTTCCTCTGACGGAGGAGAAGACTGAGGCCCAAGTGACAGGAGCAGCTTACTGAGGGTCAAAAGGCCAAAAAGGGGAGGAGGGTCTCCCTCTTCCAGAAAATAAAACAGAAGCTCATTTGAAGTCCGACACCTGATTGAAGAAGCGTTCTTACAAAGCCACTACTGCGCGTGCTCTGTGGGCGCCCCCGCATAACATGACTAAGGTGCTTCAGGATTCTGAAATTCCAAAGATTCAATTATACCGAAACAACGTGCTAGCTCGCGGTGTTTTCACTCCCTGAGATGGGCCATCGCATGTGGTACGCGGTGGGGACCAAGGCCGCAGACGTACCTATTTCTGGCTTGTCCAGCAGGCTGACGAGGACGCGGAAGGGCCTCAGGCACGCGGAGAGGCGCTCCTCTGCGTCGGCGTCGGAGAGCTCCTGGCGCAACAGCTCGGCCAGGCCCTGTGTGTTTTTTTAAAGCCGCATGTTAGGATATTGTACACAATGAAGTACGACTTCACGGGTTGTTCCCTGGGACAGAAGAGAAACCGGGGGCACGGTACTAAGCCAGGGCGCAGGAGTTCCCAGTTGCGTCCCAGGGAACACGCCCAGCGTCTGCTCTGAGCTGACAGAGAGATGCACTAAAGCCCGCGACAGGAACTGGGGTTGACTTTCCAGAAATGCTCCTTTACCTCAACTAAAAGATCCTTGGAATATTTTTCAAAAAAACACAAGGACTGGTCTTCATAGGAATTTGAGGGCTCGGATTCCGGCACGGTGACATTTCCTTTGATGTCCGAACCTACAAAGGAATGAGCACGGGAGCTGTGCAGAGAGCTGCACTCACAAAGGGCATCGGGCCGGGCAACGGCCCTGGCTTGCTATTTCTAAAGACGGAACTCCTCCAACAGAAACAGAGCCAGATCCAGCAAGGCCAAGACACACGGTCCTCTGACAGCGGGGTGCTGAGGGTCAGACCCACAGAATTCCACGTCCGAAGGTACCAATCAGTCTGCCCCAAGGATTTACGCCAATTGTCTCTGACAGGTGTAGGTGACCAGGACCGAACAGAAGGAGCATCATTTAAAAAACCAGTGTTTACGTGCACAGCATTATGGGGGATTAATTTTCATCCAACGGTCCTTGCTTGGAGCCCTGGGCAGGTCTGGGGGGCACTCAGGGCAACAGCCAGGACCCCCCGGTTCAAGCAGTGAACCCGGGGCTCCAGGGCAGTGGCCAGGGGTCGGAGCCCTCGGTGAACTCGGGTCCAGAGTCCTCTCTCTGCACAGCAAGACAAGCCCCACTAAGAGCGAGCTCTGCGTGGAACAAGATGACCCTTTTGATGAAAATGCTTAAAGAGCTTGTAAATATTCACCTTGAAACCCTTTATAGGCTTCCCCGCAATGGCTTCTGAAACTTTTATAAGCAGGGGAAGAGAAGGAAGGAAGGGTCGAGAGGACTTCCTGACTTCGGTGTGATGAGATCTGTGTGTCGGGGGCTAAAAAAGCAGGGGCGCACAGAGGATGTCTGGGGCAGTGAAACTCCTCTGTAGGACACTGTGCTGCTGGGTTGTGTCACAACACATCTGCCCAGATCCACCGAACGTGCAGCACAGAGAGACCCCTAAAGGAAACTGTGGGTGCTGGGTGGTGAGACGTGTCTCTGTGGGTTCATCAGCTGCAACAGTGTCCCGCCCTGGGGGGCATGCTGGGGATGCAGAGGTGGTGCCTGTGCAGGAAGAGGGGGTTATTATGGGAAACCTCTGTACCTTCCTCTTAATTTTGCTGTCAGCCCAAAGCAGCTCTAGAAAAATAAAGTCTTTAAAAAAAAAAAAAAGCTATAGACTCCTCTCACCATTGCTTTGTATACCATCTTTTCTCAGGACACCTGTGGGATTTCATAAAATTCATGAAAGTGCTGCCCTTTCCAGCCCGACACTTCCCAGACTCTGGCCCTGGGAGCCTTCCAACCAACAGTGAAGGGTTCCTTCCCTGCAAGTTTGCAGGCTGTAAAACACAAAACACACGCTCACAGAAACACATGCCTTGGGTCCTCACGCCCCCAAATGTCACAATGCCACACACGCTCCCATCTACACGAAACCCTCCTTGATGTGCAGTCCGTCTGTGGGTCCCCCTTGACTGTCCTCCCCCTGAGAAACTCCTCCATAGCAACGGGCTACTACTTGAATAAGGTTTAGCTACAGTTTTTTGTGGTATTTCAAGCTTCTTAAAATGGAACTGAGATAGCATTTCAAAAATCTCATTTATTATTTCCCTGTTTTTAAAGTAATAGCTGCAAAACAACCAGAGCTGCGGTGCGGGCCGCAGAACCCAGCGGACCCGCGCCCCATCCGGTGTGTGATGTCTCCACACATCAGGACTCAGAAATGTGCCACCGAGATCACAACGTGTGCCAAGCAGCAGTGTGAGTGGTTTCCCTTGGACTTTCTGTAACGTGTGCTTCATGGTACCTAGTAGCCACGCGTAAAGCCTTCGGTTCAGAGACATGTCTCTTCTCAGCAGCGTCTGGGTGGCGGCTGCGAGAATCCGCACGAGGTCTGGTCTGGGCAGGGGGATGGCTCTCTCCCCGGTGTCCTATCAGGAGGACAGAGGAGGCGGTCAAGTCAGTTCCCAACATTCCAACAGGTGGCCCTTCCTGCCAGTCTCCAGGGCTTTCTCTGAAAAAGGCAGTTTTCCACAGTGCCCAGGGACAGAAGCTATTCAATTTTTGCTACGTAATCGCCACCCTCACAAAAGCGCACAAGGACCTCTCAGCACCGAAAGCAAAGGGCAGCCCCCAGCTGCGGCTCCCCTGCAGGGACGGGCGCCCGAGGTCTCACCTGCCCGCCCGCCCCCTCGGGAAGTACAGGCGACTCCCCATGAGAACGCAATCGACTCACCAGACAGGTATAAAATGGGAAGAAAAAGAGAACGATTTCCAGATTATTTCTTTGCACCAGAACATTTGAGTCCAGCAGTGACGCACATAAAGCCTTGACCTAGAAACGACAAATGGTGCGAATGTTTCACTCCCAAGGCATTTTACATCATTTGCAGGTTATTCTTTAGTCATAACAATGAAAGCAACTTTTCCGAGGAGCCTGGCACTGCCGTGTCAAATCTCGAGGAACAGAACCGTAAGGGGTACCCGTGCGAAGCCTGGGTTCCCGCTCAAGGCTGTGTGATGTCGGGAAGCCAGTCAGTTGCAGCCTCACCTGTTCCTCTTGGAGCTAGAGGACTGGGGACCAGATGCTCGGGTTCTGAGACCTCAACATTCATGATTCCAGAAAGGAATGTCTTTAGTTCCAATAGAAATGTTTGGCTAAACTCAAACTCCAAAGACGTTCAGTCGAATGGACCCTCAACCAATTCAGCGCCTGTTTCAAGTGTCTCTGTGAGGACAGAGAGGGATAGGGCTGCACGAGACATGATGAGAGCGCTCTAGGGCACATGCCAATAATAACCTATGAGAGTTCAGAAGACGAGAGGGAGCACCCTTCTCCTGCGGAGAGCGGAGCTGGAAGGACACGAGGCACCTCCGCTGAGACCCCAGAGAGGAAGGGACGGGCGGTGCGTGTGGGAGGCAGCAGGGCGACTGGCGTCCGCAGCCAGGCTGAGGCGTGGAGGGCCCTGGTAGGAAGAGTAAGGTATTCGGGGGGGTTGGGAACAGACTGTTAAGAATGCTCCTGAGTTTGGATTTTAGGCAATAGGAAGCCAGATAGTTTGGGGGCACAGTATAGACATGAGCAAAGTGGTGCAAAGCCCTGACAAATTGAAAGGGAGGGGATGGGTGGAGGATGGAAAGGGGAGGAACCACTTAGAAATTATGTTATGGCCTGGAAGGAGGATTTAAGAAGTTAGGGCAGGGCCGTGAACGTGGAGAGGGGAAGGCAGCAGCACCGACCGCAGGAGAGAAGGGGGGTGTGCACGAGGGCCTCCTGTGCAGGTGTTTCTCATCTACTTCTTCGCTTAATCCTCGAGGGTCCATGAGGTGGATCTATTATCCCCACCTTGCAAAGCGGCACGGACTCTGGCGTAAGTAGTTCAAACCCAGTTGCGGACTTACCGCGGAATTCAATTTCCAACACTTTACGTTGAAAGCGTGGGTGCACCACTAGGTGGCAATAGACAGCAGGCCATCAAACACGCAAGAGGTGAGTTTGGGGAGAAGAGAGGGAGTTCCCAGTTTCTAAGGTCATGAGAAGGCATGTCACTGCCAGGAAAGAGAGCTGGCCTCAAGGGGACAGGGGACAGACACCTGAGGAGCCCTGACAATCTAGTTTTGAAAGCAACAGCAGCTGAGGCAGGATCAAGGCAGTGGCCACCATGGGTGGCCGGTGGCCAGTGTGGTACCGGGCAGAGGAAGAAAACAAGCCTTCGGTTAAAGGGCAGAGTCAGTGCCAGGCTCTCTGCACCCCTGACAGCTCACCATACTCTCAAGAGCTGGGCCCCCCGAAGGGCCACCTTGGGTGTGACTGACATTTGTTGGGGTCTAGAAATCGTAATGCACGTGTTAAAAACGAACAGCACAACGCGGGTTTCCTGGTGCGTGAGGAGGCTGCCTCCTCATCCGGCTCAGCCACGTTACCCACTGCTGCTCCCCGACATCCCTTTGCAGCCTCAGTGACAGCCCGTGCCTGAGCGCCCCACCGCCCCTGCGAGGAGCGCAGCACCCACCGTGAGCTGGTGGTCTGTCCCCAGCATGTGCTTCTGCTCCTTGCCGGGCACGTCCCTGCTAATGTGGCTCACGACGAAGAGTGAGGCGGGCAGGCGGATGGACGGGCTGGCCAGGACACTCCCCCACAGGGAAGCATAAAACACCTCTTTGCCGACCACCAGGGACAGTTTCAGGAGCAAAGCGTCTGTCCTGTGGACGAGAGAGGACAAAGTTTAAGGGCTGGTTCCCCACATGTCCGCGGCTCCCGGTGCTGCTCCGTGAAGGCTTTGCTGACAGCCCAGCTCATTCTCTCTGGCCGGGGAAACACCACCACCCTCACTGTGCTGAGCTGCTGCCATCTCTTGTCTTTGTTCGACCACCTACCTCTGTCATTGAAATGGAATTTGCTAAGATAGACATATCCTGAGGGTTACAGCTTCTTGGCCAACAGGTAGGGTGTGACCGGCTGCGTCACGGCAGCCCCGAGATCCGTCTCTGCCTCTGGCCTGGTCGTGCATGCCAGGCTACTTTACAGGAGAGCAGGCCCCCACAGAAAGGGGATGAGCAGGGCAGCCACTTTTTTTGAAGCACAGGGAGTCATTAATGTATAAAAAAAAACTATGTGGATGTGAATGATTAGAGACTTTAATGATGACAAAGGTGCTCCTAACATGAGCACAGCCAAACATGTGCCAAGTGACATCTGACTTCAGAAACACTGGGGACAAAATCCACCTGGGCATCCCGCTCCACTGCCATTTCCACAAAGCCTGGGACAGTGTTCCCTGTCCCTGTGCCCCCAGCACCTCCGTACACTGACTCCCACTTCATGAGACTTTCCTGCTGGGGCCAACACACACTTGTCTCTTATCTTCATCTAGGTCTCTCCTGCGATACCATGTCAGCAGCGTCACCGGCGGGTCGGGGCTTGCTTCTCCCCGACGCCGACCACGGCCAGGTGCCCCTTTGCTCAGGTGCCCCTGTAGCTGACCAGGGCACATTCCCTGCCGACACTGAAGATGAAGCTGGTGGCCGGGTAAGAGCTCTGCCAATAAAACAGCAGAGGCAAATCCCCACAAAGGGATGTCATTTAATGAGTGATCCGACCCAGAATCCTTAGCATCTCGTTTCTCACATGCTTCCTATCTGCACAGAAGACAGAAAACAGTCCCAGAAGGACCGACCCAGTGCAATGTGGTGGCTGCCCCGGGTGTCTGGTGTCTAAACTCTGTGTCTGACTCCTGGTTGTGTCCCCAGGACAAGCTGAACCTCTCTGCATGTCAGCTTGTCACTATGAGAAGGGGAAAGAGAGGGAAGTGTTATGGAGGTGACTAGAGTCTCGTGTAAAATACTCAGCCTGGGAGGACAGAGCGGTCACTGCTCAGTCAGCTCTGCTGGCTGACACGCCCCCGCGCCCTGGTGAGCGTCTGACACACAGCGGCCCCTCCCTCCCTTTCATCATGACCCAAACTGTCTTTAGCTTATTTTTCAATAATCAGTTCATCGAGTACAAAAACATTTCAGACGAAAGGCCTACTACCTTTCTATATCAGAAATGAAGTCTGTTCTCCTTAAAACTAGTCTGAGCCTTTTAGTCTCATAAAACATGTGTAGCAAATGATGAGCGGTTTCATCTCCTCAGAAAACAAGCCCAGATGAAGAGGCCCAAGTGACAGACAAGCATTCAGGGAATGCACACGGGGTGGCTTAGCAGCTGACGGCGTCAAGTGGTCTCTCAGGGCTGCGTGACCAAGGCTCATCCTTGCCCGGCTCGGGGCAGCGCAGCTGCGGTTACAGCAAGTTGGGCGGACGGTCGCTGTGTGCCCTGCACGGACGGGATGGTCCTAAGCCAGGAAGAGGTTCCTATGGCCACGGGTCCGGGGAGCCCGAGCGCTGCTCTCTCCCCAGGACCCTCTCACGAGAAGACCGGTGCTGAGATACGCCCCGCGCAAAACGGCAGCGCACACACTAGTGCGCCCCCTTGCTTCCGGCAGCACATCCCCACAGTGCGCTCCACGGGGCGCTGGCCACTTGAGCTGATCCACAGCAGAGGGTTCCACGGTCACAAGTGCCACGCACACTAGCCCTTCCTCAGCACTCAGAGCACACCAGCTAGTTTTCTTTATCAAATAAATGCAGCTGTAAGTCTCATTTTATGCCGAAAAATATCAAAGGGTATTAAAATCTTAAGCAACGGAGAGCAACATAAGGGGCAAGACCACTCGCGTTGACGGCTAAGCAGCCTTCTGCTAAGTGAGCATTGCTCGCCTCAGCTGTGAAATCCGAAACGCGTGTACAGTTTAGAGCCCAGAACGCGTATCTTTTCTATTCAAAACCAACCAACAACCAAACCCCACTATTCCCATCCCTCCTCGGGTGTCCTGGCTGCTGCTCGCCGGGCCTTGTGCACATGCAGCCCCCTTGGCCGCCACCGACGCACTCTTCTCGGCCCCGCGGAGGCAAGTGAGTGACACGGGCCGTGCGCCACAGGCCACAGCCCTGGCTGGGCAGACACCCTGTCGAATGGACAGCCACGAGAACCAAGCCCTCACAACACTGTGCAGGCAGGGCGGCGACAACAGCGCCCCACACCACCCCCGGCCCGCCAGCAGGTTGAGACGCACCGGTCGTAGATCTCCGAGCCTTCCTCCAGGCCGGGCAGCAGGCCGATGATGAAGGCCTGCAGGCTGGGCAGGAGCAGCTTCTGCAGCGGCAGGAAGTACTTCTCGTAGAGGCCGAGCAGCACGGGCCTCACCGACATGGCGGCGTGCGCCAGGAGGGGGAAGAGCCCACAGCTTCGGGGAAGAAGAGGGGAGGGGTGGGATGAATGAGAGGCCTGCTGGGAACTCCAAGGTGATCGGCCAGCCAGCCACCTAAACTGGAGATGCAGCCCTGACCAGGTGGCTCAGTCGGCTGGAGCATCATCCCGTAGACTGAAAGGTCGCAGGTTCGATCCCTCGGCAGGGCCCGTGCCCAGGTTGTAGGTTCCCTCCCCAGTCAGGGCACATATGGGAGGCAGATCAGTTGATGCTTCTCTCTCACAGTGATGTTTCCCTCCCTCCCTCCCTCCCTCCCTCCCTCTCTAAAAGCAATGAAAAAATGTCCTGGGGTGAGGACAAAAAGTAATAATAAATACATAAATAAGTAAATAAATAAATAAATAACAGAAGACGCGAATGCCTGCCTGTCCTGACACAGCCCCGACGTGTGGCCAGCAAAGAGTGGGCCTCCAGGCGGCAGGCACACTGCACCCCTTAACGGGTCATCTGGGAGGATGTGTTCCAGAAGGTCTTCCTGGGGCCGAGAGGTCCCCTCCCTGAGTAAGCCCTGCTCTTTGCTGGTGAACTGCGGCAAAGCCCTCTGAACCCCGCCAGTCTGCCCTTCCTGGTCTTGGGGACTGGGACGCGAGTTCCTTAGATAATAAAAAGGGACACTGGGGAAGCTATGGTACCTGTACAGGAACAAATCCTTGGCCAGCCATTTGGTCCCCACGATTTTGAAGATGATCTCATAGGTTTCCAAGGCTTTCAGGTGCACGCCACTGGGCAGAGCAGGGTGTAGGCACTGAGCCAGTCTCTTGCTGATGACGCGTCGCCGTGGCAACAAGGAATACCTCAGGTTACTCTGCAGCGCCTGGAAAGCAGGGGAGAAACCCGTGAAGGTGGCGATGGTGACAGTGGCAGACACCAGCAGGCCTCCAGGACTGGAAGAGACGAGACAGGACAGGGCAGTGGGGCTGCACGGTGGGACGCGAGGGGCACAAGCTAGGCTCCAGGACACAGCGCCAGGGACACCCCCGGCGCTGGTGGGTCTCACTGAGGCAAGCTGCAGACTCAGAGCAAGGGAAAACTGTCTCCCGCAAAGTGACTCTGTCACCACTGGGCCAGCTTCTCAGCCACACGAACACCGTGCACGGGGAAGGGCCCTGTGCTTCTACCTGGGGACGCCCCAGTCTACACAGAGCAGGCACACCGCAGACTGTGTTGGGGGAGGTGACCTCCTGCCCCATGGAGACTGCGCACCCTGACAGCCCCGGGTGTTGCCCAGCGAGGGGAAGAGGTCTGAGCCACCCTGTCACAGCCAGGTGGCTCCGAGTAGGGGTCACCCCCAAAAAGACTTCTAGGCTGTGACTCATGGCATTTCACCAGTCGGGTCCACAGCTGAAACACAGGCCTGCTGGCACCAAGCAGGACACTCATCTGTGCTACAGCGTCCCTGGCTGCTTGCCTGCTGGGAGCAGGAGTGGTCAGCGCCGGTCACCATCAGGGCCCTGCGCACCATGCCTGGGCGGGGCCTCATGACTCAGTCTTACAATACTGAGTGCCTGTCACAGTGGTGGACATAACTCACATGAACACTCCCTGAAGGCAGGGTGATGTCCACGCTTCTTACGAAAGCCACTCCAGGGCCTCCGCAGCACGACCCCACCTGCTTCACTCACCCTCCGCGACCATGCAGACCCACGTGGCACCTGGCTGCCCCTCGCTGCCCCCTGCCGGAGCGGCCTTCCTTCCCGGGTGCCCTGCTGACTCTTCTTCCCATAAGGCCAGCTCAGGGCCCCGCATGGGGGCAGAACGGTCGCCTCCCACATTTAGTTTCCCCTCCACTGGGCTCCACAACACACCTTTCTGTGACGCACAACAATCCGCTAACCATCACCTGCCCAACTGTCGGACCCAGGGGCAGGCCCCTCGGGACAGGTCTGTGACCCTCCCCGGTGTCTTCAGCCCTCTGGGCCCAAAGTGGCAGGATGCCTGGGGAAAGTCACAGACACTGGCAGCGCCGTGGGCACTCTGTCCATGAGTCAGAAGGGCCGGCCCCGGACCATCTGGTCTTAGGGTACAACAGCGTTCTCTTTATACAACAAAATGGTCCCACCTCTAAAATAAACACTGAGGCAGTACGGGAGGTAAAGGGAAGAGAAGGAAAAGAATGTTTTTCATCAGAAGCCTGTGGTCTAACTGAACTGTCAAATTCAATACAACTACATTTTAAAAAACAGATAAACTAGAGGTCATCAAGAAATATCTTAAAAACAGTATGAGAGTCTAATATCTTTCAACAAAGGTAAAGCCAACAAAACACTTAGATGTGCTTATGTCCAAAAAGACCCAACAAACAACTGAGGGAGGCGGTGACACAAAGCCCACGCTGTAGCGAGGGGCAAGGACAACCCGACCGGTGCTTCCGGCAGAGAGGAAGCAAACCTGGAAACACAGAGACACAGTGCGCTTTGCGACGGGTGTTTTCCAACCTACAGAAAAGCAGGCACGGGAGCGACGTTGCCATCAGCCAGCTTAGCTTCAACGAGATCGACTCCCGGCCAGTCCCGCAGACACGCTGCTTCGAAAGCAACTC
>PVJD01004932.1:0-125607 GCA_004026545.1 Mormoops blainvillei
CTTCTATAAAAGAGAATAAAGATATTATTAGTACTCCTTCCTTTTTGAAATACCGGTAAGACTGAATTTTGTTTTAATCTCACCTGAAGGTATATTTGTTTATTTGATTGTTTTATTTTAGAGAGAGAGGAATAGGGAAGAGAGAGAAAGAGGAGACATAGATGTGAGAGAGAAACATCACATCAATGGGTTACCATCTATACATGCACCAATCAGGGGTGGAACACACAACCCAGGTATGTGCCCTGACTAGATATCGAAGCCCCCAAACTTTTGGTGTATGAGATGATGCTCCAACCAGCTGAATCACCCGGACAGAGAATAAACATTTTTAAAAAGGAAATTACAAATTTGAATATAATTTGGCATGTTCACACTAAGTAATTAAATCATACATTTCAGGTAATTGACATAATCTATGGTACCATCAAGTCCAAAATCACTTACTGTGAGTAGTTACAAGGAGTTTAGTAAGGTGTCAGTACATAAAACTGCAGAAAGAAATTAATTCGGATGGGGCACACTTCATGGCAAAGTAAATATTAAACATTCAGAACTTTGCATTTATATCAGAGCTTTTGGTATAACTTTTTAAGTTATATCAGAACTTTTAATTTCTATAATAACCCTAAAGAAAACTGTGGTGGTCTGTATAAAAAAATTGGAAGTTATTGTTTATCACTTTTGAATTTGAGTGATGTTTTTAATCTATTGAGAGCCAGTTTAAAAAAAAAAAGGAACTAGACAAGGGTCCTTTCTTATGTACTTTCCTTTTGTGCTTTTACTGTGTGAAAAAAGACGTGCTAAAAAAACTGAGTCTCACATGTAATGAACCGCAATACAGTGTTTTGAATTATATCCAAGTATTTTCTTCCTATTAATTAATTATATAAAAAATAATAATAACCAATCAAAGCATAGGAACAAAATAAATTTGTTGCAAAACTAGAGAATATTATTCTCCAATGCTCAAAACAGAACTGTGTTGTACAACTGAGTGAACATATGCAGGTCATCTAGATCAGATTTCACATTTAAGCATTAATTTTTTGCTATATGAGGATACATATTTTTCATCTCTTTGTAGATTTTCTTTAAGATCCATAAAAAACAAGAAAAAGCAAATAATGCATTTGCAAGAAATGTTTAATTTCCTGCTTGAATACTCTGAAACAAGAATATCAAGACAGTAGGGATGGTTTAGTCAATAGTTTTTTTGTTTGCTTGTTTTTGTATTTTATTTTCTTTTATATGTTAGACTGCCTACAAGCAAATAGATCAGCCTATTGGTAAAAGTTGTTTTTTTTTTAAATCAGTCTAAAATGACTGAATTCAAGAATTTTATTGCTAGAAGGAATCTTTGAGTTTCCATAGTCCAGAATGTCCTTTTATGAAAAAAACAAAAAACAAATTTAGGCAGCATTTATCAATTGTTTTAAGATGGTAAAGAGCTTCTGCAATTTCGATCCTTTTTTTTTTTTTTTTTTACTTAGAAAAGGATTAAAATCTGCAGAAGCATGCACCCCTTAAGTTCTGGTGTCCATGAAAGTAGAAAGTACATGCAGAAGTGATAAGATGCTCTAACTGGCTATAAAATTTACTCTCAAAGTAAACTCTTAATACACTTGGGCAGGGGTTGGGAGGAGCCAGACGATCTATCCTTTACGAAGTGGACCGTGGCAACGACCATCATTCTTAGCCAGAGTATCTTTGGGTTGAGTTTGATAATGGTGAACCAGACATTACACTTTCTTCAGGTACAGCCATCTTAGCTAAAGATATAATAGTTTTGGGTCATAAAAATGCCTGTGTCCCCTAAAAGATCACAATAGTGTTAAATTTCCATATAATTTTCTTTCCTCCTTTACCACACTAGTTGTTAAAGATATATCTTATTTAATTTCAAGGAAAACACAATTTTTTCACATGTAAGCATTAATAATTCTAATAAATCGTTTCTATTGTACATTCATTTATTCATTTTGACAAATGTGCTTCGAATGCCATGAACATATTTAATAATTTATGAGGACTTTGAAAACAAAAGTGAAGAAATAAGGTCTTGTTTTAAGTGTTTTACAGAAAATGTTAGGAAGACAACATCAATTTTGCCAAGACACTGAATATAATATAAATGTAGTTTTTATACTTTTTAATATGAAGAATGTGAACCATGAAAATTATGCAAATGTTTTAATGGGACATTGAAGAAAGATCCACTTATATTAAAAGCTATAGTCCAGAGTAGACTCTGAAATGATAGGACTATGAAAATGCTAGTTATTAGGGTATACAGGACAAGGGAGAATTGAAACATCAGTAAGTTTGATTTGAACCACCCATGAGGCTGCGAAAATTAAAAAGAGAGGAGAAAGAATGGCTAATTATAGCAGTTAACCTTAGAACACCAATAATGGCAGTTACTTCCGTTGTTATTTTTCAAACTTTTGGTAAACTTAAAAGTAAACAGTAGTTTTAAATTATCCCTTTATAAAAATATATAAATTATTATTAAAATCATTTCTTCCAATATAATAAGCACATTACTTTAACTGGCAATTGCACTTGGACAAAATAATTTTTTCTCTTTAAAATAACGTTTTTAAATAGAGAAGTTCAAGATATACAAAAGGTATATATTCAGAGAACACTGATGGGTAATCTTCATATTTCATCTCTCTAAAATTAATGGACTTTGTTTCTAGATTTTGAACCTCACATAAATCATTAAAGTCAAAAAAGTATTTTCTTTTTAATATCGTTTCAAAAAGTTTCTATTTGTTCTCAGAAAAAAATTAAGATAAAGTTAATGACTATCATGCACTAAACAAACACACTCAAAATTTATGGAAAAATTAATTTGAGCATAATTTAAACTTCAGACCAACTTATTATAAATGTAAGAAAGTTAAAACAATTGAATATATTATTTTAAATTTTTAAATATAATTACTTATGACAATTTATTATTTTACTCAATTTACTTCTTTGTCTTTTAAAAAGAATATAGGAAATTGAAAACATACAAAAAGCTGAGATTAATTTAATTAACCTGAGAAACTCATTACGCAGCTCCAGTGGTTATCGAATAAATGACCAGTTTTGTTTCCTGTGTATTTTTACCCACTTAAAAATCAAAATAATTATTTAGAAGTTAATTCCAGAGTTCATATCATTAGATCTTTATTTTTGATGGCTTCTAAATAATATGCATATGTATATATTTTGTCTCTTTATTACAATTCTTTTATTATATCCTTTGTTAGCTATATTAGGCGGTTTATATTTTTGTATTAACATTTTTTATATCTGTTTTTAAATAAAAGATGGAAAGACAGAAATGCTGAGTGAAAGGACATATTTATTAGAGGCATGTGAGTAACATCAGTTTGAACACTAAATAGTAGGAGCATGATGGTGGAAAGGTCATCTTTGTAAACCTGTTCCTCATCTATGAAATAATTAAAATATTGTATTTACCTAATATAATTTTTGCAATAAATATGTACAAAGTTCCTGTCATAAGTAACCTCCCTTATTGAATAATTTCATATTGGACTCCCTGAAGATATTCATGAAAGAAAATAATAAATCTGGTAAGAAAACCCTTATCACTCAGTTTATGAAATAAAATAACTTGTTATAAGTATAATATATCCATGAATTTACAGTCTGAATAATCAGAAATAAACTTGCCTCTGCTCAAACACTTTTTATATTTCAGTGTTCAAATTTACTTTTACAGAAAAATTACTTCAGGTGATGTTTCACATAATGTTAATTATAAAAGTGCTTTATATTCAAGACCTGGCATTATGCTTGAAAAATACCTTAGTAATTTATATTTTTATTTGATGTTACTAAAGAATAACTCTGAACTGGAATATATTGCTATGGATTATTTTGAATTTCAACCCATTACCAGAATTCTTAAATTCAGACAAAATGTCACTCTATAGTTATTTCAGTTAAAAATATTTTATGACATGAAATAGTCATGTGAAAGTTGTACAAATTATAAAATAGACTCATATGTTTGGAATGACCTGTAATATGATAAAATTGGTGACTGTAGAGTACTGTATTATAAATTCAAATATGTCAATGATTATTTTCTGAGCAGTAATGAAATGAAATTTTGGTAAGTTATTTTAAGTAATATTTTTAAAAATACAAACATATCATAGAATAAAATTTACCAAATTACATTTAACCCATTGTATTATCTGCTACGATAAAAACTTGCAGATAGTTTGAAATACCTATATTATAGAGAAAATTACTACAATACATTTAGAAATGGTGATATACCAAATATAGCCTGTTGGGTTTACACTAGAATGCTGGTTCAACCCAGACTAATAGCATGTCTGTAAATAAATCATTTATATTGTCTCACTATCAATTATCTATGAAAGAACTGAATCATTTAAATGTTTTTTTAAGTCCTTCCAACTATCAAGATAAAAAAGTTTTGGACATTTCTTCTCCACATCTAAGCCAATCTGTTAGAGGTTTTCCAGACAATAAACATCTTACAGAACTTCAATAGAGGTAATTTTTAAAAATTCTCACTAGAGGACAATTTTTCCTTTCTTTTATAGAGAGAAGAATGGGGAGAGAGAGGAAAAAAAATCAGTGTGAGAGAGAAACACTTATTGGTTGCCGCTTGTGGTCTCCCTGACCAAGGGTCAAACCTGCTACCCTTCCATGTACAAGCCAATACTCCAGCTCACTAAACCACGCTGACCATGGCGATAGAGGTGATTTTTAAAGATCCAAGGAAGATTGATTATGGAGAGTGTCTCAGACAGTTCTTATTGAGATTTTATCAATAGTTAAACTGAAGTCAGTGTGTACGACTCATGCTTAAATCTTCTAAAATTATTTTGTTGAGGATTTTAGCATCTATGTTCATCAGGGATATTGGTCTATGATTTTCTTTCTTTGTAGTTTCTGTATCTGGTTTTGGAATTAATAATGTCGGTCTCGTAAAATGAGTTTGGGAGCCTTCTTTCCTCTTTAATTTCATAAAATAATTTTAGAAGGAGAGATGTTAGCTCTTCTCAGAATGTTTGGTAAAATTCACTGGCGAAGCTATCTGGTCAAGGGCTTTTACTTGTTGGGAGGTATTTATTTATTTATTTATTTATTCCTTGCTTCAGTTCCACTAGCTGTAATCTATCTTTTTAGATTCTCTGATCCTTCCTCATTTAGTTTTGGAAAATCGTATGTTTCTAGGAATTTACCCATTTCATCCAGGTTGTCCAGTTTGTTGGCATATGGTTGTTCATAATATATTCTTACAATCCATTGCATTTCTTTGATGTTATTTGTTATTTCTCCTCTTTCATTTCTGCTTTTATTTATTTGTGTATTCTCCCTTCATTTCTTGATGAATCTGGTTAAAATCTGTCAATCTTGTTTATCTTTTCAAAGAACCAATTCTTGGATTCATTGATCCTTTGTATCACTTTTTGAAGACTCTGTTTTGTTTATTTCTACTCCAATCTTTATTATTGCCTGTCTTCTACTGACCTTGGGCTTTGTTGTTGTTCTTTTTCAAGTCCCATTAAGTGCAAAAAGTTTGATTGTTTATTTGAGCTTTTTCTTTTTCTTTTTTCTTTTTTTGAGATAAGCCTGTAATGCTATGAATTTCCCTCTAAGGATTGCTTTACCGATGTCCCACAGATTTTGGATTGTTGTATCCTTGATTACATTTCTTTCAAAATATCTTTTGATTTCTTCCTTGACCACATTGTTGACTCATTCATTCTCAAACAAAATATTAGCAAACCAAATACAGCAATGCATCAAAAAGATCATACACCATGGTCAAGTGGAATTTATTCTGGGAATGCAAATTTGGTATAAAATTAGCAAATTAATAAATGTGATGCACCACATAGACAAAATGAAGGGCAAAAGCCACATGGTCATACCAATAGATGTGGAAATAACATTTCATAAAATCCAACACCCATTTATGATAAAAACTCTCAGAAAAGTGGGAATAGAGGAAACACACCTAAACATAATGAAGGCGATATATGACAAACCCACTTCCAGCATCATACTCAATGGGCAAAAACTACAAATGTTCCCCTTAAGATTGGGAACAAGACAGGGATGTCCACTTTCTCTTATTCAACATAGTATTAGAAGTACTAACCACAACAATCAGACAAGAAGAAGAAATAGAAGGCATTGAAAATTGGAAAAGAAGGAGTAAAATTGTCTTTATTTGTAGATGACACGCTATTGTGCATAGAGAACCCCACAGGTCCCACCAAGAAACTACTAGAACTGATCAATGAATTCAGCAAAGTAGCAGGATACAAAATTGATATACAGAATTCAGTTGCATTTTTATATGCCAATAATGAGCTAACATGGAAATTAAAACAATCTCATTCACAATCACTACAAAAAGAATAAAATAACTAGGAATAAATATAACCAAAGATGTAAAAGACCTGTACTCAGAATACTTTAAGACACTGAAGAAAGAAATTGAAGAAGATATAAATAAGTGGAAACACATACCATGTTCATGAATAGGAAGAATTCACATCATTAAAATGTTCACACTACCCATGCAACCGATAGATTCGATGCAATTCCTATCAAGATTCCATGACATATTTCACAGAACTATAACAAATACTTCAAAAATGTATATGGATCCACCAAAGGCCCCGCACAGCAATAGCAATCCTGAGAAAGAAAAACAAAGTTGGAGGAATAACACTACCTAATATCAAACTATACTATAAGGCCATAGTAATCAAAACAGCATAGTACTGGCCATAAAAACAAAGACATAGATCAATGGAGCAGAATAGAGAACCCAGAAATAAACCCACATCTTTATAGTCAATTGATATTTGACAAAGGAAGCAAGCATATACAATGGGCTAAAGATAGTTTATACAATAAATGGTGCTGGCAAAATTGGACAGATAAATGCAGAAAAATGGAACTAGACCAGCTTCACACAAGAATAAACTCAAAATGGATCAAAACTTAAATATGATACCTGAAACCATAAAAATTATAGAATAAAACATAGGCTACAAAATATTGGACATTGTTCTAAGCAATATTTTATTGGATATATCTCCCCAGGAAAGGGAAACAAAAGAAAACAATAAACTAATGGGACTATAACAAACTAAAAAGTTTCTGTACAGCAAAGGAAATAAACAACAAAACATAAAGACAAACCATGTAATGGGAGAACATATCTGTCAATACATCTGACAAGGGGTTAATATCCAAGATTTATAAAGAATTTACAACACCCAACACCAAAAAGCAAACAACACAATTAAAAAATGGGAAAAAGACCTGAATAGACACTTTTCCAAAACAGACATACAGATGGTCAATAAATGTATCAAAAGCTGCTCAATGTCAGTAATCATTAGAGAAATGCAAATTAAAACCACAATAAAATATCACCTCACACTCATCGGAAGAACTACCATCAATAAATCAACAAAAAACAAGCACTGGCAAGGATGTGGAAATAGAGGAATGCTTCTGCACTGTTGGTGGGAATGCAGACTGGTGCAGCCACTGTGGAAAGCAGCATGGGGACACTACAAAAAATTAGAAATGGATCTGCCTTTTGCCCCAGCTATCCCACTTCTGGGGATGTATTTGGGAATATAAAGGAAAGTTTCTTCTTTAGCATCAGCTCTAGAATCCTGCCTTTTTTTTTTTCTTACTGACCAGCATAATGCATATATTTATATCTCACAAATTTGAAAGAACATAAGCAACTCTATGTTCACTGCAACATTACTTACAATCACCAAGATATGGAAGCAGCTCAAGTGTCCATCAATAGATAAGTGCATAAAAAAAACTAAGGAACATTTACAAAATGGAATACTGTTGTCAGTAAAAAAAGAAACTTTACCTTTTGTGACAGCATGGATGGGCTTAGAGATCATTATGTTAAGTAAAAAAAGCCAGTCAGGGAAAGATAAATACCATATGATTTCACTCATATATAGAATGTAATGAACAAACTAAATGAACAAGGAAAATGGGGACAGACTCACAGATAGAGAACAGGATGATAGTTGGGTTGAGGGAGGTTTCCGGGGTGGAGGGATTGAGCACAAAGGGAAAAGGACTCGTGGGCATGGACAACAGTGTGGTGTTTGCTGGCAGGGAGAGGGTATAAGGGGAGCACATGGTAATGGAAAAAATACAATAAACATAAAAAAAGAAAGTTGTGGGACTTTATGAGTTCACTAAGTGTTATGGACTGAACTGTGCCCCCCCCCCACAAAAAAATAAAAATAAAAATGTCAAATACCATTTAAAAAGTCTACCAAAAGTACCTCTAAGTATCTAATCTTTCTTTTCATAGAGGGGATCCCTAGCTTGCAGTAAGGGCACCTCTTAGGTCAATATGAAAACACCCCTGATCCAATCTGTTAACACATGCTAGGCATTAGAGGATGAAGTGGGAACACTGCGATAGAAAGTGAATTCACCTATTTCCCCAGAGGTCTTCTGTGGTAAGAACAGGGTCTGGTGTGCCTTCTTCTATTGAATATGTCTCTGTGACAGGAGAACTAAAAGAGATGACTAATGACCCAGAAATGGGATTGCATGGGACGGCAACTTCATCCTTGCCCATTCTAGATTCTGTCCTGCTTAATGGAAGATGCAACCATTGACATTTTGTCTCTAGTGCCCTGAGGTAGGCAGTGATCACATATGGGGCTGGAGAATTTTTCAGGGGCAGTCTCTTTAAAATCTTACGAAGGTCCAATTTATCTAAAAAATGCTATTTTTAAAGTACAGGAAAATAAAGGAAAACCACGTTCCATAAAACATCATACAATAGAAAAAAATCTATAGCAAGACATAGGGAAGTGTTGTTAATAGAATTAACCCAGAGTAAGATCTGCCACTTAAAAAAGTAAAGTTAAAGGTAAATTATTTCATAACAGTTTACATTCCTGTAATGTGTCCAAGGCGACTGGTCATCATCAAATAGAAAAGTGTCAAAAAGCTAGGATTAACTGGTAACATTTATGTTAATATTTTCTTCCACATGTCTTCATCATGCAGGGTTTATACTACGTGTGCTCAAATCAATTTTTTCTCTCACAGGATTCAGAAAGAAATTTGGTACCAGATAATGAGCAGGTACATAGCCTCATGGTTCAAAACAAAACCAAATACTACCTTTGACTAGGTGTTGATGCTAGCGCTAAACATTACACAAAACCAGTGCTACTGTCTACGCTGTTTGTGCAACACACTGCAAAGGTCTGGTTAATGGCAGTTCAATCTTATGTAGTACAATTATTATGCTTCTTCCACAGGGTCAGATATACAGGCACATGCAACAAAGGTGCAAGACATGTCAGTATCATAAAACTAATGTTTAAAACACTCAGCAATAATGAACTCAGAAACAGATGCTGTAATGAGGCTTATTTTTCTAAAACAAATTAAAAGGCTTTGTACCTAAAGACCACATTTCTTTTTTCCTGATTAAGACAATTATGTCCTATTGTGTAAACTTAAGGGATGTTCGAGTGAGGAGACAAGTCAAAGAAGTTGTTAGCTGCAAAAAGTTTAGGTGAGCTAAAAGTGAAAAACTTAAAACAGTACATTTTTGCAATGTACTAGTAGTTTATAATATAATATCCAAAGCATGATTATTGCACTTTTGTATTAGTTTATAATACATTTCTTACAAATATCGCTAAATTAAATATGATATTAACATGTCATGTAATTCCTAAAACTATTACTTTATAGCAAATACATTTAGTTTCAATGTTAAATGCCAGATTCAAGTTTTCCAAAGTATTTTATATGTGTTAGTAGAATAGAAAAAGGATAGTATGTTTTGAAATTCAGTAAAGTTGCCACACTTCCTGAAATCAAATGAATAAATAACCATTTGCTAAGAATGATATACTTTACATTATGTGAGCTACAAAAACCAAAAACAGAAATAGTGTCCTGGGTTGTTGTGGGCCTTAAAATCTTATGAAGACAAGCTATGAAATAATGAATCAGAGAGCATTTGTTTGGGGCTTAATATGTGCCTGTCCTAATATTTACCTCCTAATCTAGCTGCTGAGACCAGACCCCGGGACAGATATATTGATGGACAAAAGGAGAAGCATGCTGATTACATTGCTTACCACAGCGAGACTTTCAGCATCATGTGTTTTCTTATAATGCTACAGGTCAGGGTTTAGTTGCAGGGAATGAATTACACTCCAGCTGGTTTCATGGTAAAGGGATTTAATAAAGATTATTGAAAAATATTTACTCAAGTTTTCGGGACCACAGAAATGCTAGCCGGGACTTCCAGGAATGATTTCCAATTTTCAGTATTGAGCAACATGCCAAAGGTGTCCTGCCTGCTAAGACCAAAAAGATTGCCAGATGGTGTCAGAAGTTACTTCTTCAGCATTGAACTCCAAGATTCTGCCTTTTTTTCCTTAGTGACCAGCATAATGGATGCATTTATATCTCACTCCAGCTCTCTTCCAAATAAACTGTTTTAATTCAAGTTAGCAGTAAAAACATCACCTTGCCAAAATTTAAATTATATATAATCTTAAAGGGCAGCTGAGAAATAATTTTCAATATTTCAGCCACTACACTATAGCAATGAAAACTAGAATGAGTTTTGAATAGGATCACCTGTAAGCAAGACCACCAACATAACCTCGAGAGTAAAAAAACAAAACTAACTACTTGGTAGGAAGAATCATTTGGACCCTATATGCAAACCTGTACTAAATCTTTATGTTAACCCTCAAGTTCCTATTGATTTGCAGTTGAGATTTATATAGATTTCCTTTTAGGTAACAAGAAAGATTAACGAAGCATTAGAAGACAGTCGTTCAGTTCCTCCTTTATTTTTAATGCCACTTTTTGTTTAAGGAGATATTTCAAACATAGAATTGTGTTCCTTATTTTTAGCCACCCCAAGACTCATAGTTTTTGCATACATTATTTTTTAAAGTGATCTAAATTAGAAAGGATTCAAGAGTAAGAATGGGAAGGCTCTTCATGGAGCTACAAAGAGAGCTCCGTATCTGTTTATAAAAGCTTGTGTATTTCCCTAGGAATCCCATCCTCCTGGATAGTGACATTAATCATTTATCTATATAAAACCACTTATCCTACAGGTGGTTAGAATGAGGTGAATACAACAGACAGCCTTAAAATTTCCATAAAGATTAGAGTGTTTAACAAACTTAAGAGTCAAAGGAAAATAAAAATACTAAGATATTATAATTTATTAAATAATTACTAGAGAAGTTACAGAAGTTATTAGTGTCAGATAAAATTCAAGGATAAAACATTATTTTAGATTCATTATTCCTGTAAACTGAACATAGTACATCACTGTCCATTTATTTATTAACTATCTATTGAGCTTTATATAACAGTCTCTATATACAAGTAAAGCACATGGAATAGAAAATCCAGTAAAAGAATGCAGATTTACAGATTATTAAATATGAAAACATTAAATGTATTACTATGGAAGTCATATACAATTTCCAAAAAGTGAATGATCATTTCATATTTAAAATCTTATTTAAAAATTTCTCCTGTGCCTACTATATAATAGGCACTTAATAAATACTTGCTGAATAAAGCAATGATAAATAGAATATATGACAGAAGACATTCATGAATTTGTTCTAGTATAACATATTCAAGCATATGAAACATAAAATAAGTATTATGTCATCATTACATACAAATTTATATTTTAAGTCTACGTTGCAAGACAGAATTTACTTGTGCAGCTTTCATAGTTGAAATGAAAACAGGAGAATAATATAATGGGGATGAATAAATTTCTAGATTCTGGATTAAGACCATTGATATTCAAATGGTTTAGAAGTCTGTGCTATACATGCAAGTTAAAGAACATTCAAAGCTGCAGTGTTATGGTATTCTTCTAGGTTTGCACATCATGCACTTTAGTGTTATTTATCTTAAGGAGCTTCTTGGAAGTTTGCCACTTTTGGACAATTAAACATGGTTAGAATTTCTGTTAGTTAGCCTATTCCATTGTCTCTGTAAGGCTCTATTCATATATTGTGAAAGGTATCACCAAAATGTCCATGAAACTGTACAGTTTCTTTTTTCTTTCTTTTTTTATTTTTTCTTTTTTTTCTTCAGGATTCCCATCTGTCCTGTAGAGTTCTCTGTTACATCCTTAGGTAATCTGGGAACCAACCTATTTTCTATAACAAAGGCTAAGACTCATTCACTATTATTATGCAAACTAATCAGTAATTTAAGCCTCTTCTTGTGAATCCCCCCAGGTACTTTCTCACCATCATCACTGAGATGACTTGTTCTGTGTCCATTTCATTGAAATTCCCCAGACGCAGATGGTTTGATAGCCTGATATTTTAGAATTTTGCCCTTATTTGCTTTCATCTGTCAAGTGTAGTTTGGATATTTTTCTCCCAACGTTTTTGCACAAATCATAAGTGTTTCACTGTGGCAATAACTGCTTAGTGTTTAAATTGCCCTAGACAAATATTATTTTAACAATTCTTGTTAATAATGTGAATTGTGTTAACTGGTGATGTTTGCAAAAAAGTCTCCATAAATTGTATGCACCTTTGTATGTCTTTCATTAATTAGAAGAAATTGTTAGAATTTAAAGAAGTAATTCGAAAGCATATGCACTCAATCAAAAGCCATTAATATTTAACATTGATATGTATGCATTTATAGTGTGTGGTGCAACCTGCCCTAGTACTACATAAAGAGGAGAGGACGGTGCTGACTTTTGTACCGTGATTTCCTTCTCTCACCCTCAAAATTTCCCCATCGCCAACCCGAGTGCTCACTTTATCAAAACGAGAATAAAAAGAAAAGGAAGATCCTGAAATCAATCCTGCCTGGATGTTCATCTCTGTTAATGTTAAACTTGATTATACTTAATTTTATAGAATCTAGGATTTATTTACAATGCAATTAAATTATAATTATATAGTGAGGTTATTCAATGTAAATATTGGAGAATGATTAGCAGCTCAAGAATAATACTTAACAGATATATTTGTGAAGACACATAAAATTTTAATTTTGTATCATAACATTAGAACATATTACTTCAAAGAAAAGCTCACCTTGTGAGAAAACACAGCATATAATTCAACAATGATGTTTTGGTGTTGATACGACCACACAAGTGAGTTCTATCTTGGCCTTTCATTTGTGTGTGTGGGTTAAAATAGCACTCATTTTCTCCTTTTTTTCATCTTCTAAAGAGGATGTTATAACAAGATACATATCCCAGTTGATTGTCAGGATCAAATCCAATATTATCAGTGGGTACTTTAACCATGTGCATAAATAAAGTGTTCAATATATAGTGCATAAAGTGCTGAATAATTAGTAGAAAATGTTTTTCTCATCAAATTCTCCTAAGTTCACTCTTTATTATGTCATACAGAATTCTGTCTTCCCGATTGACTATAATTTGATGTATTTTGTAGAACAGAATGACAACTAATGCCTCCAGTACCCCCTTTCTAGGTACAATGTCTCTCATCGGCTCGACATGCCTGGGTACCTGAGATTGTTGGGCTCAGTCGTGACCATACTTTTATTATATGAGTGAGTAAATAAAGTAGCTCAAAGCATAGGGCATAGCATTCTAAGTAAAATATTTGCAAAAGAGTCATGACATAAAATAAAACAATAACTTTGATATCTGTAAGGATCTGGTAGCTCAAATAATAAGTGATATGGTTGGAAACCGGATATGGGTCCACCTTAATTTGAATCAGTGTGGATCTACTTATTCAGATCTTATTCTTGCTTCATTCAAATGTACTGGGATCCCCACTCCTTGTTTCAAGTCCTAAGCTACTTTTGTCCCACCTTGTATGTCACAATTATATCGTTTGCTATTATCAGCATAAAATGATGAATGTCATTACACATCTTTTGCCAACATGTAGTGATTTATTGATAACTGAATAAATCAATTAAAGCGCACAGATTTCCTTCAACTAATTTTTTTTCAAAATCATAGAAAAGTGTTGTTTTTAAAGTATGTATGTTAGAGCCATTTTCACAAGAAAAAAGGTCTATATGCAGACTTAAATGCACAGCTAACATCATTCATTAAATATTATGAGATGGAAAATATATGAACAATAGATCCAAAAAAGGGAAATAGAAATATAAATTTAAAGAATAAAGTTATGTTGCTTAGAGAGTGGAGGTTCATCATACTTTGGTATACTTCTTCAAAATTTACTCAACCACCAAATTACACCACACACAAAAATAAACTCAAGATGGATAAAAGACTTAAATATAAACCGCGACACCATAAACGTTTTAGAGGAGAATGTAGGCAGGAAAATTACAGATACTTCACACAGCAATATTTTCAACAATATGTCTCCTAGAACAAGGAATGTAAAAGAAAGAGTAAGCAAATGAGACCATCAAAATAAGAAGCTTCTGCATGGCTAAAGAAAACAGCAAAATGAAAAGGGAACCAATCACATGGGAAAATATTTGTCAATGATACCTCAGACAATGGTTTGATCTCCAAAACATATAAAGAACTCACACGACTCCACTCTAGGAAGACAAACAACCCAATTAAAAAATGAACAAAAGACCTGAACAGACACTTTTCCAAGGAGGGCACACAGAGGACCCAGAGACATATGAAAGGATGCTCAACATCACCAGCCATCAGAGAGATGCAAATTAAAACCACAATTAGATACCACTTCACACCAGCCAGAATGGTCATCATACACAAATCAACAAACAAGTGCTGGCGAGAATGTGGAGAAAAAGGAACCCTACTGCACTGTTGGTGGGAATGCAGATTAGTGCAACCACTGTGGAAAACAGTTTGGAGTTTCCTCAAAAAACTAAAAATGGATAGGCCTTTTGACCCAGCAATTCCACTGCAGGGATTATACCCTAAGAATTCCAAAACACCATTCAAAAGAACTTATGCACCCCAATGTTCATAGCAGCACAATTTATAATAGCCAAGTGTCAGAAGCCACCTAAGTGCCCAATAGTAAATGAGTGAATCAAAAAATGATGGTACATTTACACAATAGAATACTATACAGCAGAAAAAAAAGGAATTCATATCATTTGCAACAGCATGGATGGATCTGGAGCTCATTATGCTAAGTGAAAAAAGCCAGGTGGTGAAAGAAAAAAAGACATATGATCTCACCTATAAGTGGAACCTAATGAACAAAACAAACAAGCAAGCAAAATATAACCAGTGACATTGAAATAAAGAACAAACTGACAGTAACCAGAGGGGAGTGGGAAGGGGGATAGCAGAGGAAAAGAAGGGGAAGGATCATCCAGAAACATGTATAAAGGACCCATGGACAAATCCAAAAGGGGGAAGTATTGAGGGCTGGAGGTGGTGGTGCATGGGGCAGGGGAAAGTGGTGGTGGGAAAATGGCAACAACTGTACTTGAACAACAAAAAAAATGTTTTTAAAGGGTTAACCCGGGGAAAAATATATTTATGTTTGGTCAGTTTTTAAGAGCAAAACATTCCAAAGGATTCATCTAATAACCTTTTTCTTACAGGTCCCAGATGTATGTACTTATAGATGAGAATATATTCTAATCCAATGGAAGGTTTTGCCATTGTGAAGTTGAGGTCTTTACAAACATACTGCATTTCAGGGTTGATACTAAGTTTTTAATTCCTAAGCCTGTGCTTTTATAATACAAGTGAAACCAACTGAAGAGGTACATCATCTATAAGAAAACATTAGACTATTTATACATATGCTTTAGCCTTTCCCCTGTTTAAAGATTAATTTTGAAGCAAATAATGACTCCTTGGTCTCTGAAGAAAAGTTAAAAATTTATGCTGATTATATTAAACACAATGTATCAAGTGATTATTTATTTATTTACTTTAAAGAGAAAAGAAGGGAGAGGGGTAGAGAGACAAATACCAATTCTTTGTTCCACTATCAACCATGCTTCTACTATATGTTGTTAAGTACCTACAGATCCTAAGAAAATGAATGTAATAATGATCATGCATTAAAAACAAATAAATAAATATTTTAATCTTTAACTCTCCATCTATTGACCAATAGCCTGAATCTACTTTAAGTATATATGCACATTAATTTTATTATTTACATCGTGTCAATCATAATTTTACCTTTAAAGTACATCGAACATTAAACTAACCCATTTCTTTTTAATTCAATGACCTATTTTTATTGTTATTTTAAAATTTGTTCTCTTTTTGAAAATCTGTACTTTAAATAGCTAATAGATGATATCGTCTGTACCTTGGTTTCTCTGCACGTTATTAGTTAAGTGAAAGAACGCCAAGACCACCTGCTTACAGTCACATTTGCAGAAGTGGTTCACGCCTTTAGTAAGTGTAAGTGTTATAAACATCCTGTAATTGTTCTCGGTCAGACATCATGAATCTTGTTTTAGAAGTGTCTGTGTTCACACAAAATGTTTATGAAATAACTGATTTTAAATTTCATGTGTCCAAACGTGTGTACTCCATTACATAACACACCTCACTTCAAATTCATCATAAAGGAAAGTAAATACACTAGTTTCTCTCTCTTTGCTAGATCATGTAACCTAGTCACATGAAAGGTGAATAATTAAAAATGTATAGAAGGGTGTTCCTCTGTGTTCCTCCACTAAATATCCTAAATTGTCTGACACTGAAGATAACATTATGACATGTTGTTGGAGATCACATATAACTATTTTGCTGTATATTCTCTTATGAAAGTTGAAGTTTTAAAACTAGTTCATCAATAAAGAAAATTCTAAAGAGGTCATTTATAATTTAATTGCTAAAAATTTACTTGTCTACAATGTTAAGTATTTATGGTAAACATGATATGAAAGTTGAAACTGACCACCTGCACAAACTGACAACAGTTTGCAATTGCACACAACTGATAAAGTTTAACCCTGCCTAATAACAGAATTCATTACAAGATAACAGTACCAAAGGCGACGACTCATTTGAGAGACCTGGCTACATATGAGTAGAGAACCTATGAGTCATCAGGTAGACAGGTAGATAGACATCAGGCAAGAACACTGAACGTGGATCCCTTTCTGACTCTTTTTCTCTTTAGCCAAATAAATTTTAATGATCATGTATTTTTAAAGCACAGAGATTTCCATACATTCTCCTATTCTAATCAACTTTTATATCTAAACAGTTCTGCATGAGAACAAATATTTTTTTGTGGGAGTTAGGTAAGATTTTTTATGGAACATGATCACTCTAGATCTTAAACAATACACAAATATAAAATCAAAACCTAGGGGGAAAGGAGGCCTCTTATAAACTGCTTAATTGTGATCCTGAGAAATGTCAAAACAATGTAGTAGTAAGGAGCCAAGTATGTGCTGTCTTCAGCTCCTCAGGTACTGTGCAAAGGTGCATTTTGTGAAGCAGAAAATTTTACTATATTTTAAATAAAACCTTTAATTCATCAAAATACATAATATAAAAGAAAGGATTTTCTTTAAAAACACACAAATGATAAGCTAAATATGGGCGTAATTAAGAGGCTATGAATTAACACGAATATATTGGCAAAGGTTGGAATTCAATGTTTACAGCAGGCAGCAGTCTTCATCAGAACTTTAATATCAAAATTTTCTTCACTGTAAGCAAGAATAATCTCTTCTGCCCTCAAAGGATTTAAACTCTCCTGGAAAAAATGCATTTTTTTCTCTAATAGAATGTACTCAGATGGACAATTTATCATATATTTTTTTACTGATTCACAGCTGCAAAATCCAATAGATCCAAGCATAGGATCTAGGTAAACTAAAAATAACACACATTGCATAATTTACATTTATAATTGATTAAAATCTTTTGTTTCCATTGAAGAATGTTGTAAAAATTGGTCAATATATTTTTATTGTTTTAGTATGGATTCAACCTGACACTGGTAATAATTGGATTTCAATGAACTTACTTCCTGTTAATTGTATGCTACATTCAAAACTAATACAAGTTAAGAAAAGTTTTATGTGTATTAAAAGTGATGACAAGGACTAGTGGAGTTTCACATTTCACCATCATTTGCAAAGCATTTTATAGGGAATATATTTGCATATTAAATGGTTAGCACATCATGTGACATTATGAATATGCATTATTTATGGAATATTCATGTTTGTGAAAATGGATATCTCACCTTTTGTCTAACATACTTGTCATTCTGAGAAAACAGAAACAAAATCGACTGTAGGAAAACATGGCCTGTTATAATGAAAATTGCCTTATATCAAAAGATGTTAACAATTTCTTTGCTTTACTTCATAAGTCTTGGTTTAACATGTTTTATAAACATTATTTGTTTTTGATTTAGAAATCACTAATTATTGGAAGTAGGAATTGGTAAGTACATTTTTTTTTCCTGGAAATTAATTTGATTCTTCTATTTCAAACTTAAACATTAAAACTGCAATTGGTAATTTATCAATAACTTTTTAACATGACTTAAATTGGAATCTACAAATATCAGTTTGTTTATTTATAAAATAGGAATACCAGTATCTATTACATAAAATTACTTAGAAGCTAAATGAGATAAAGTATGTAAGCTATTTAATTTTGTACTTGGCTCTCACTAAGCTTTAAATGAATATATAATTGCACTCTTCCTAGACTTTGGAGATACAAAGGCACACACTTTCTCTAACAGTATTTCTGTATCACTAATATCACTGACATAACTCAATCCTTCATTATATTTTGCCTCGATTTTTGCTATAGCCCTCAGTTTTATTTTTTTACCTTGCACTCTCACCAAGTCATATGTCAATTTCCCGGCAGTTACCCTTCAAAACACATAGAGAGTATTTTTTTAGCTTATATAATCATTGTATGGATTCCTTATTACTTTTAAAAGTAAGTAAAGCATTTAAAAAATGATCTTCATGACTAGCCCCACTTTATAATCTGAAATCCTAAATATGATCTAAAAACCAAGCATCCAATCTATTTAATTTTTTAAATCAGTCTTATATTCCATTCTCTGGAAAAGCAAGAGCACATCTCTTCCTCTCCTTGCAAAACTCCTACTGCTTTCTCCACATTCTCGCTTGATGACATCTTTTCTGATTTCCTTGGAGTACAGAAATACTTTGAGGAGAACTACCTAAAAGAGCTACCATAAAATTTAATGTTTTCACAGCTGCTGTATCCAAATTTTTCACTTTATTCTTTGGATCAATTGTTTTTAATCCTACCACAAAAGTAGTTTTTCACTTTTGCTCAGTGTCTTATCCTGTTTTGCTGACTGATTATCTTGTTTCTTCTTCCTATTCAAGCATTGATTTGATACATCTCTAGGAACATTCTAATTTCTCACAAACATATACCCATCCCCAACAAAATAAAACAAGACAACAACAACAAAAACACCAAAACAAAAGTCCTGTTTTGGCTCCTACTTTTTCCAGTAATAGTCCCCTTTCTCTTTACGCGGGGGTCTGACATACAATTTTCTCTAGCTCCTAGTACATGAGTCTGGACTCCTGAAGTCTCAATTTTTAAGCCTTGGTCTCTCCTACCTACTGCCTGTCATAGCATCCAGAATGGTCTCTGCTGATATAAATCACATCATACATTCAACTGAGCACAATTCTAAAGTCGTTTTCTTTAACACTTGAATAAAGCCCAGACTGCTTACTATAGACTACAAAGATCTATACGACTAATTTTTCTACAATTGATAATTATTCTTATTCAGTCAGTTTCTTGAGTACACTATGCTAATTTCTAAATTTCTAGCTTCAGGTTCTTGAGTATGCTATTTACTTTGACTAAAATATATTTCTCCAAGTTTTTTATAGCTTTTTCCTAGTCATCTTCAAGTCTCGGTTCAAATACCTCATTCTTAAAACTATTTCCTAAACACCCTGTCTAAAATAGTCCTTCAGAGTAACACCCAAATGCAAATACCTCTTCTCTCTCCATATTCTCATGCTGCTTTACTTTTTACTAATGTATTATTTCCAGAACACACAGAAAGATAATGACCAAAATTCCTAATCCGTAGGTTTTCCTTAAGCTCTCTCTTGGTGGGCTTCTAAAAATTTCAGGGCCATAAATATCAAAGAATTGTGTGTGTATGTGCTATTCAAGATGTAGAAGAAGGGACAAGGGACAGAAGCTTTGCATAGCTGAGGACAATAAAGTAAAGCCTGCTGTCTTGTGATACATACAATAATTTTCCCAGCAGAGTCTCAAAGTGCTATGAAATTTTAAGATTTATGACACCTGATGATGAGTAACTATATCATCAGCTCACTGAGGGCTCTACTGGCCATTAATGATCCCTCTGCTCCTTCAGTTGCGTATAATCAAATTCTGAAAGAACACCTTCGAGTAGGTCTCCCTTATTCATCAAATTACAAATTCTTGTTCATCTATGTAGCAAATTCTGATTTGTCTTTATGTTGATCTCTGGGTCTCCCTGTATATTTTGTTTTAATTATGAGCATCAAATAAATTACCTGATTTAGAGAACAAATTGCAATATAACTAACGACTATATAACATACTTAAAATGACCCTACTTAGATAAAAATGCTTGGAAGCCTACATTAAAAAGTATAATTTGCAACCTAGAATGGAAAAATCAACAGTGATATAAAATTCTTCTATTGTATAACCTTCAATAGGTTTTGAAGATGTTAAATATTAAAGTATTTTCTTCTTCTTAAACATGTTTTTCACCTTTAAATTTTCATCATTTGAAATAAAATGAAACAACACAAATATTTCTTTTATTTTGTGTATATATTATTTTTAGATCTATATATCTTTTTTCCCCACAACAGCTTTTATTTTCAAACAAACATAAAATGGAAAGACAGTTAAATTATAGTAACAAAGAAATTAAGTTAAAATGTATTAGTGCTATACTTTTTTTTCTCTTTCTTTTGGGGATTTATTATTGTTGTTGTCAGATAGTTAATACCTAGTATCTTCTCTAGTTGAAAAAATGCTATTTCAACAACGTAAAAATAAATTTTGAGTATCATATTCGGATGTACAATATGTGTAAACATCTGAATACGAAAACAAATGAACCAGAAAAACAGTATAAAAAAAAAAAAGTGACTATATGTAACTATATGTCAAACCATTGCAGGAGTAATTTCTGGCAATATAGTCTATTACTCTTGTGTGTATCCATCTCTCTTTCTCCCTCCTTTTATTTATTTTTAAACTTGATTTAGAATTGTTAAGGAAGTCAGCTGTCCTATTGGTTTATTGGTTATTTATTCCATGGGCTCTAAAAAAATCGCTTACCCTGGCTGGGTGGTCGGTTGATTGGGGCATCAACCCATACACCAAAAGTTTGTAAGTTTGATTCCCCGACAGGACACAGACCTAAGGTATAGGTTTGGTCCCTGGTCTTAGTATATATGGGAGGCATATAATGGGTGTTTCTCTCTCTCTCTCCTTCACCATCTCTCTCTAAAATATCAATAAAAACATATTCTTGGGTGAGGATTAAAAAAAATTCTGAACCCCTTGTGTATTTAATAAATATTAAAATGAGAATAGCAGTTCAGGTTTTTCATTATAGCTAATAATACTTGGATAAACAGTTAAATTTTAAAAGCATAACTTAACATGAAAAAGGATAAGTAATATTGGAAATATTCATTTGTGACCACTTGGAATCATCCTAGTTCATCAAATGTGCCATTTTAGAGGAAAAAAATATTAGAATGATAATGCTATCAATATGTAATTATTTCAGTTTTATAATAGTTATAAGAACTAAATGAATAAACAAGAGACACATTGAGGAAATATTTTGGCTAGAGTCAAAATTGATATACTATTTTGAAATTAATGAATGATATGAGCAAAATTTACTGTTACTCTCATTTTTAATGTTTCACAATACAAAATGATGTTACAACCAAGGACATTTGATGGTAGATGAGAAAGTTAATTTGTGTTTAAACATGTGTGGTGATAAATAAAAATACATCAACTATCGTGAAAAGTGACTGTTTATACAAGGCACTCCTTGACTATCAATAATTGCCAAAGATGCATCAATTTAAACCAAGATGTTGTAATTCTAAATCATTGTTATGTTGCATAATATATGAAAAAAATCAAGAAAAAACAAATTACAAGAGCTGGCACAATGACTAAATCTAATTGAGTTGGTAAGAGAATCCTAAATCTGGAAGTTTTTTCAAAGGAGCCAGCAATCTGAAACCCAGATGTCAAGGGAGGTAATTCAAGTTTATTGAGCGCCTTGAGGGCCCATGCTAAGAGCTTTCTCTTCCTTTCATCATTTAATAGGTCTACCATTACCACAGATCATTATTCTTATTTACAGAGTGTTAACCTAGTAAGAATCTAGAAAATTTGAGTAAACTTTCCCAGCTTGTAAGAAAGAGCCAGAGCTCAGATCTAGGTCTGTCTCTGTAAAGACTTGAGTCTTGTAAGTACTAAATTCTTTCTCTGAAGGATTCTTGGCAATTCACATGAGGAGTTCACACATCCATTGATATTTGTGCGTCATACAAATTCATATAGTCCTAATGTTTGCTGAGATATTCTATGAAATTTCATACTGCTGGTAGGTCAAAATACAATAATTGGGAAAGCACTAATGGAACCAAAACAGCAGGAACAATAATGAGTAAAAACAAAACAGTTTGTGGATAATTGCTTTATTCTCTTAAGTCTTTTACCATACTAATGGAATCACTGACTTTTGTATCTAAACTTTCTTGAAAACAAATCCAGTAGGATTTCTAATGTTCAAAGAAGAAAAAGTAAGGGCAGCATGTGCATCTCAGGTTTTATTTACAAATAATAGGAAGATACTAAAAGCTGATGTGTTGCAATGCACTGTCAATTAAAATTGAACATATTAAGATACAGAAAATGGAATAACAAAATGACTAAATATTGAGAAAGTAGTTGTATATTGAAACATTTCTTGTTTCATTTTATTTTACAGACAGGCAAATAAACTATCACACTTTTAGATTAGAAACCGACTGTCCCTCACTAAAAACTTGCAAAGATTTTTTAAAAGGTACCGTGATAACTAATAAAGGGTACACACAAGATAGTGACCAGTAATAATTAAGCTGTAATGAGCAATATAGTATGAAGATTGATAGTCTATAATGGAGTTAGATATTGGGATTATTAAATTAGGTTCTTCCTGTGACTCTGGTATTTTTATATTTATAACAGTGTAACTGGAAGTTGATCCAATGAATCCACAAACCTGTTTTTTTCCAAGTATCTATAATTAATTTTCATTTCACACAAATAATTTTACTGTATAAGTGACTATGGAAATACATTTGAAATATTTTTCTTATCTCTGGACAAGTCACAGATTAATTTGCAGAAGAAATTGTAGCCCATTTTGTCAGCTCTAGGTTACAAATGTCTACCATTGTCAACATCCTTAGCTATGAGGATGCATCTACTCGAGTAGATGTAATTGCACGCAGCATCTCCGTGCGGGAAAATGTTCGCAGATATGGATTCACGCAGGTTGACGCTGTGACTATGGAAGGCTCTGATTTCCTCCCCACTGAAACAGTGTGTGCTATCCAACTGAGTGAGAAGAGTTAAGGCTGTTCTTAATTGTGCCTATTGTTTCTGTACACATCAGAGAAGGATTTGGGAGATGCCCTCATCTTTACTCACAAAACCGGGATGTAAGATAAACCATTCAATTTACTCCTAAGAATGTCAGCATTAGGGAACTGAAAATGTGAATGAAACTTCCCCTCTCACTTATATAGATTTAAGGGAAGGTGAGAACAAAAAATTTTTTGTGTGTCAATTCTCATTTTGATGGAGAAAATATACAAATTTTTTTTTAGCTTTTGTTCATTGCCAGTTTTATGAATTTGACTAATCCTTGAAATTGTAGGAAAGGAAAATATCTTTTTCTCCTACATTTAAGATTTGGATTAGGGACCCTGAAACAAAAAACACATTAACAAGAAAAAACCATGCAAATTTATTTAATAGAAGGAAATGAGCACCCGAAGAAGCAATTAAACCTGAGCAATTGATTTCAAGCGAGGTTTGATGAAGCGTGGAAATTAATGAGAAACTGCAGTAAGGCAAAAGGGTTGTGAGCTAAGTGTCGTGGCCTGGGAGACGTTCGGCAAGGCTCGTTTGTTCAGGTTGCTCTCAGTGTCCCTCTGTCTCTGAGATAAGGGTGGTCCTTTGGCAATAGGGAGAGCGCTTCTCACTTGATGGTCTTAGGGCCTTTTTTCTGTTAGAAGAGCAGAGGAAGGTCCATGGTACGTCCTGCATTTGCCTTTTTTTCAAATTCCTTCAGCTTAAAATATTTAATCTGCCACAGTGTCATTTTGGGGGGCAGTGCATTCTGAACCCCATCAAAATGGCTCTAGAGAACCATTTTAAACCCATTGTCTAATGAGCGTCGTGTGTGTGTGTGTGTGTGTGTGTGTGTGTGTAAAATTGTTTTAAAACAAAGTCAAATAATTTAGGCTTAAAGGTCAAGTAACAAAGTTGACTGTGTGCAGTTCACGTCATATTGTCAGCACTGATATAGGTGATAACAAAGATAAATGTGAGCTATGCAACACTGCCTCAGCACCATAAATACTGACGATTTTAAATAATATCAGATAGCATTAATTTCCATGATTTCCTGAGTTATCTTCTGCTACGGTTATAAATTTTTAAGAACATAGGATTACATAAATTAACAATACTTAATGTGTTCTAGAATCAATTTACACAATTTAGAAAACTTATTTTTCATTTTTAAGTAAAAATACAAAATAAATACTTTTATGGGCAAAATATCTTTCACATAATTATTTCATTGAAAAAGTTATTTCATAAAATAAATATGCATATAAAATTTAAGAACACAGACTGAAAATACTTCAGTTTTTATGCATTACATAATTTTTCTCTTGAAATAATCTAATGGGTAATATGATTTATTTTGTGGCTACTAGTATGGACAGAACATTTGATATCTCAGCATTCAAAATGTTTTTCCTTAGTGAAGAAAATAAATATTTCAGTGTATTTTTATTATAATGAGAAAGATTAAAATTCTTATTTAAACTATCTTCCTAAAAATTAACACTTTTATATTCAATAGTAAGTGGTTGTGAAAATACTTTAAACTGATTCTTCATGAAAAATTACATGACAACTGTAAGTAAATTATATAACATTATTAAGCCAAACACTAAATCATATTTGTTAATAAACTATTAAATAACCATGTAACAGATTATTGTCTTTATTGCTGTAACTTTTAAATTGTCATTACATATTTTTGCATAATAGTAAATAGACTTTTATAGAGAAAATGAGTGCTAAATTAATATAGGCAAAATCAAAGTTCATAACTAATAGGGTGAAAACAAAGTACACTAAAATTATTCATGTCGGTCATGCTGAAGGACATGGGAGTAAACAATCCAAAGATAATGACTATTAAAAGATTCTTGATAAGAAAACTTTATTAACTGTTACTATCAACAAAGTCTGTGTCCTCTCTCAAATTATCACATTGAAACCTAATTCTCAGTGGGATGATACTAGGAGACTGGACCTCTGGGAAGTAATTAGACCATAAAGTGTAGCACTGATGAAAGCGCCTAGTGCCCTTGTCAGAGACCCTAAAGAGTTCTTTCGCTGCTTTCTCCACATAGAAACAGCAGCCTATGGGCCAGGAAACAGGCTTTCGTCAGACACCAAATCTTCCAGTGCCTTGATCCTAACTTACCAGCCTTCAGGACTGTGAGAAATGCATTTCAGTTGTTCGTATGCCACCCAGTCTATGGTATTCTGTTAGAGTGGCTGGAAGGGACCAAGAATATCTCTCATACTGGGAAAGTTAATAGACAATTAGCCAGCTTTCAAATTCTCTCCTCTTCAAGTATCAAAACCTTTATAGATTTGAAATACAAAAAAATTGCGGTTGAAATTATTTTTCATGCAAGTGTCTCAGAAGCTGGACTACTCAGACAGTTGATAACGACAATTATCAAATTGCCCATGTCAATAAATTTAGCCTTGTGAAATAATTTGTTCTGTCATTGGTTTTTATAATGGTTTTTTTTTTAGAACATTTGGTTTCTGAAGATGCAGAGCAATTCTCGAGACCACTTTATTCCTGGTTATTAGAGCCATTAACTACCCAACAAAAGCATAAAGACATGAAGAAACTTCAAAGGTCGATATATGTAAGAATTAGTCTCTACTGTTTTGAAATTGTCAGTTAACAAGTAAGTCATGAGTCACACGTATGATCTTACATGCACTCACATATACATACACACATGCTCACAATAGAAAAAAGCGACTTCAGACCTTTGTGCATGTTTTTCACATGGAAGACACATTGGAATTTATTGATCACATTTATCAAGCAAGTTATAGGAAAAGATCATCCAAATAGTAAGAATGACAGTGATATTTTTGAATGCAACAAAATTTATAAAGAATAATTAAAGTTTACAACATACGATGGTATTTATTATTCCCCTCCGGTAATTGGCATATAATGTGTGCTATTGTAGTAACTTTTTTTTTTCTTATACCGATGCACCAACGAAAGCGAATTAATAAAAGGGTCATTTTAGGGTAATTTGTTCTGGGTGGTCCAGAACTATCATTAATCTAATTTAGGCATATTCTGCACTTATTTTTACTCCATTACAGAACAAAGATTCCCAAGTGAGTGGAATGCTTGAAAGAGACCCAGAACGATGACTGCTGTTAGGGAGCAGTTGATGGCAAGCAACGCATTCCAAGCTGTGACCAGGATGTAGCAATAAACAGGACCAGCATAAAAATAATTAGTTCAATTGCATATGTTGCATTTCTTACCATTTACTAGTGCGATTTAAGACTGATGTTGTTTAGTTTCATATATTTTACCTTATTTACGTTTTCTTAAAGCTAAATCCAAGTAATTTATTATGTTAAGGATCAAGAAATAAGATTTTGTAGGGTGCAACCCCTACATAAAAACGACACTGTTTTTTCAAAAGTTTTAATCTCTTCTTATTAGAGAAATATAAGGGTTGGAACCTTGGCTGTCATTAACCTTCAAAAGAAAGTCTTTTCAATATTTATTAGAATATTTTTTAAATTGTGGCATGTATGCATAGTTTTCAGCACATTTAGCTTTTGTAGAAATAATCTTGGAGACAAAAACAATGAAAAGTTGTGGATTTGCTATTTGAATTCTCATACAGGACATAACAGTTTCTTTAAAAATGATTCAAATGGAACTTTTTCTCTAAACTGTCTTTCAGCATTTAAACATTGAAATCAAAACTGAATATAGCCTCAGTCACCTCAATGTGATTACATTCTATTTTTTATCTCCACCACTTTTAAATATACGAGCAATTTCTTGAGGAAAAAAAATACCCTAAAATTTCAAAACAAAAGATGAAAGAAAACTTGCCTCAGGCAAGGGAAAGCAGGTGGGGTTTTCTAGTGTGGAAAGGGAAGGGACAAGCGATGGTAGCTTGGAGACAGAAGTAGCTGCTTCCAACTCTCAACAACTCTCTGCAACTCTCAGCAGCACGCCCTGAGTTGCCAGATGAAGTTTTGCAAGCATTTCAAAATAGAAAGCATTTATTTTTCAACAAGTCAGCAGTTCATAACAAATATCTACCTGTGCACACCCTTCAGGCGGCATCTAAATTATTGACTAGTTTACTAACTTGCTGATAGCAAAGTTTTTCTGGTTCCAAGCTTCTAGTATGCAAATACTCAACTGCTCCTTCCTGGGAGTAAAAGCTTTTTTAATTGTCTCCGATATTTCATCAATAGACAATTAAAAAGGAGAGAAAAGGACAGGGAAAAAAAGAAAATTACTTCACAAAATCTCTGCACGATGTATCACATAGACTAATGGGGCCCTCCCTTCCCCATACTAAAGACAAAGCTAGAAGTTATGGATTTCATTTCTGAATATAAAATTTTAGAAACCATTTGCAAATAATGATAAAATTATATATTTTAAATGATGAGACACATCTTTTAAACATAGACTTGGTAACAGCTTATTTCAGGAAATAATACTAATTAAGATTTTCTTAAATACATTGCTTTAGTAAAACAAACCATATATTAATCAAGTGCTTTAGATACATTATTAATATTATTTGTGCATTTAGGCACTACCATGTGACTACAGGTCTAATAATATCTGCCATTTTTAAATATATAACATGGCAAAAGAGTTTTAGAAGAAAGTATGTCCCTGAATTCTCGAGTTATTGAGTTTCAGTCAAGGGGAGAATGACAAGAAGGATAATCATTGTCTTCAAATCTCTATTACATTCTGCTTCAAGATTTACTGCACTTGGTATTAGGGATCTCTAAGCCTTCCGGTCCTTGCTGTGGTGGATTGTCCTATGATTCACAGGATGTTTGACATCATTCCTGGTTTCATCTCACAGACCAGTAGTCCTCCTCTCCAGGTAGGGACAACCACAAATGTCTCAATTGTTTTTTTAGACATCACCAGGTGTCTCCTGGGTAGGATTGAAGAGTCAAAATTATCCTTGTTCAGAATCATTGCTTTAGTGAGTGGAATTCAATGGCACATACTAGAACAAAGTAGAAAAACAAATAGCTATGTTCCTAAGTTTGCAGAACATATCGATTCGCAACCCAGTGACTAAAAAACTGCACATAATAAAATTAGTTGTAGAGTTAGGATATGAAGTGTACATCACTGAATTACAATCCATCACGGGATTTTGAGCTAAATTTTCTTAACATTAAGTTTATTGGAGTGACATTGGTTAATAAAATTATATAGGTTTCAGGTGTACTACTCTACTTCATTTGTGTATTGTATTGTGTATTTCCCCACCCCAAGTCAAACCTTCCATTGCCATCTGTCCCCCCTTTATCTTCTTCTACCTTCCCCCATACTTCCTTCCCTCTGGCAATCGCCATACTCGTGTCTGTGTCCATGAGTCTTTCTTTCTTTCTTTTTTTATTTAGTTAATTCCTTCACCCTTTTCACCCAACCCCCAATCTCCTCCTCTCTGACAGTTGTCTCTTCCTTCTGTGTTTACTCAAGTCTTGTGCAATGCTGGGCTTAATGTAACCAGAGTAAAGAGGTTTTTCCAGGTAAGCACCTAAAAGGGAGATATGTATGAAACAGCTATTCGAGGATTGACAAAAATATGTTACAGGAGCGAATACCAAAATCTCAGACTTAACACAAATTATGTATTTCTCAATGATGTTGTATATCAAACATGTCAGCAAAGGGATACCCTCAACTGTCATTTAGATACCCAAGATTACAGGGCATCATCTTTCTTTGGCTGTGCTATTTGGGGATTCAGCCTTCTCTACCACCACAAAAGGGAGAAGGACCACTAGGGGTTTCCACAATGACTTGAAATGCTTCAGCGGGGAAATCACATGTGTCATTTCCATTACAGCCCATTCACCACAGCAATTCATATGCCCAACCCCAGTTATAGGACCACCGAGAAGCACAATAGTCCCGTGCTCACAAAAAGAAGAGAGCCAGGCAGCCACAACATTTGAAAGTATATACGAGTACAAGTGAGAAGGTGCCTCTAATAAACAGGGAAGGATTTAAGGGGAGGAAGACAATTACGGCCAATGAAACAATGGTAGGGTCAATGTGTTGGCGTTTCCCAAAGGGACAGAACAGTGGATATGGCAGTAAAGTGGACAAAAGACATGGAAAAGTAAGACATGTGAAAAGTTTAATTTTCATACCATGGAGGTGGTATAATTATGGTAAATATTTCCTAGAATTTACTTTTTTTCAAAATTTGTCTCAAGTAATTAAATTAGTAGACTTAAAATAACAAGGCCAGATTTTACCGATACTATGTGGATTTGGCCAGTTTTTTACCAATTCTGTGCCAAACTTTTTACCAATTCTTGGCCATTTTTTTTTTTTACCAATTCTGTGTAGGTTTATCTACCTGTAATTTGAGATTCAAGGAACCTTTCTCATTTGGTTGTTGTGAAGATCATATGTGGTAACAAACACAAAAAGTTGTTATATTTTGCTATATAATATGGGATTAAAAGTAAAATTCATTACTATTAATAGAGGTGAGATGGGAAAAACCTAAATGCATATAGATAAGCTTTGCCTAAAGACAAAAGAAAAGCTGGAAACCTGGAAAAACTGGTTTAGAATATCCCTTTAAAAACAGGGGTATTTATTTTGAGAGGAAGTTAATAAAAATTTGTGAAAAATGACTGTGTTGTGGTTATATAGCCTTATTTCCGTGTTCAGCTCCATTCCTTTTCTATAACTTATACTCAGGCACTGTAACTATTTCTTTGTTACTAAACTGTTCACATACAAATAATTAAAAACAGTTGTTTATCTAAATCCTACTCTGTTAATGTTTTGATATACATACAAAACTACATGGTGTCCCAACTCAGAAAACTTAAAATATACTTTAGGATAATAGACACAAATTTTTAAAATTAACTATACTAAACTTTATGTAACTGAATGAATAATAAAAGACAAAATCAGTAAGATCGATTAATTTATGAAATCTAAAATTCACTCTGGACTGACCTGGTCTTTAAGGGACTTTTTCTGGAGAAAAATTTGAGGTGATATCTGAAAAACCCCAGCAGAATTGAACAAATGACAAGAAGGTAAAATATAAGTTAATATTCATTTCATTCTTTCTTGTAGTTAACCCCACTCTCCATTCCTGGCTACTTATCATTTTTGCAAATGACTTGCACTTTATTTCCTTCTCATGTTCTAGCCTACAGCTCCTTTCTTCCTTGTCCTATCATAGCTCTCTTTGTCTTCATTTCCTGGTTTAAAACTGAGAGCACCTTGTTCTCTTAGGTAAACACCTATTAGAATGATACTGTGGCACCATAAAATGCTACTGGGCACTGAAAAATCAAGCGTGTAAGTGTCTTAATGAAAACACCCATGGGCCAAAGTATACTGTTAACTAGAGTTTTCAAAGGCTGAATTAAAGAATTTAAATGTTAAAATATAATAGTGTTCTCTTAATCTGTATTTTGTCACTCAATTACAATTTTTGGTCATTCGTTCTTTAGATCACAGTTGTTTTCATAACTATTTGTGGAACTAGTTGTTCTTGATCTGAAATAAATTATTTATTTATACTTTTATGTTGAATCTTTGTCAGAAAAATGATCTGAAATGTCAACAGAGACACCACATCTTTTCAGTGTTTATGGGGCTAATGTACCCAAGTATTATATAGATTTGAGGAGAATATATTTATTTTATATCTTATTTACTATTAACTAAAAATCTCAGACTTCGAGAACCCATAGCTTACTTTATAGATTTTTTTTTCAGTAGAGATGCAATTTGTGTCTCATGTAGCAAATAACCCTGGAGATACTGTTTATAGCCTCATTGAACATTAAGCAGCTACTTTTTAATCTAACCAATCAATTCATCATCTTTTAAGAATTTTAGCTTCTCAAATGTGCTTTGATTAAAAAATAATTAACATGTTGAAACGTTCGACATGTGTTTAATTTATATTTATTTGAGACTTGTGGTTTGATCTTCTTGTCATTTGCATTAGTTATATTTTAACGCCCAAACTGACTTTGCAGGACCCTTGGTTACTTTTTTTGTACTCTATAAGTCTGAAACATTAGTAGATTGAATAATAAAAGTCATTGTCCCTGTTCCCATTGTTTTAATTTAGGATGTAAAAAATACTTGGTAGGGACAGTGGATACTTTAATCCATCAGGTGAAACTTTAGTTATAAAACATAATTATTGTTCCTGAAAATTTTCAGTTGATCAGAAGAGTGAAGAAGAGACAGAAACTTGTGGACTCTGCATGTGAAGAACTTTATATTTCTGTCAGTGCAACTTGCTAGGAATATCGCGGGTGTTCAAAAAGGCTTCATAGCAATTCAGAGTTTCCTCCGGAACCTGCAGACATAGTATCCCACAATGCATCGCCTCTCCTGCCAGCAACCTTTCTCCTACCCAGGTTCAAACACACAAAAAGAATAGACTAACGTCCCACTATTTTCTCCTTTCTTGCCTAGTCCCAAGGCAAGCATGTAGGGATTGGCAAAAGTAGGTTCAGAATTATCATACAAATAAATAATACAATAATAACACAAAAATAAACTCTGTGTTTCACAAACTCACAACAATAAACCTGCTTTTGCCAACCCTAATATAGACATTTTGTGTTTTTTTCTGATTTATCTGTTAAAACTGATTACTTCAGTCCTGGCTGGCATGGTTTATTGGACTGAGCTCCAGCCTGAGAACAGAAAGGTCACTGGTTTGACTCCCAGTTAGGGCACAGGCCTGAGTTATGGGCCAGGTCCCCAGCTGGGAGCGAGTGAGAGGCAACCAGTCAGTGCATCTCTCACACATCGATGTTTCTCTCCCTCGTTTTCTTTTTCCCTTCCTGTTTCTCTAAAAATAAATAAATAAAATAAAAAAAAAACAATTATTTGAGAAAAACCATGAAGAGAAAAAGGGAATAGAAAGTTTTAAAAAGACTCTAATAATAAAACTGTTATTGGTTTTCTTGAATTTTATAGATGCAGGCTTTATTGATTCTCTATTCCTATCATTGCCCCTTATCTTTCTTTCCAAGAATAATGGTCACCATTTACTCTGACAGGTCATCTTATACCTGTCCACTTTTTCCCACTCTGTGATGGATGTCGTGATACAATCACTCAGATTTCTTCTCAGGAATGAAGAACTTGCTACCTCAGCAACTGAGAATGCTCTCAGAATAATTTCTTTAGTTTTCAGGGTTTTTATTTTTTATTATTTGAGACGCTTGAGCTAAAAAGAAGTATCTCAAGTCTGCCTTCCCGGAGTGAGCCACAACCAATGATTGGTCAGCCAGGACTTGATTAAACTCATGACAACTTTGAGGGACTATTCCACTTCCAGATAAGAGAGATCAACCAAGATCGTGGTTGGGAAATGCATCACAGCTCAACTCCTCCTCTACACATACCCACTTCCCTTCCCTCCTTTCCACAGGTGTTGATTCCAATAACACTTCCTAGTGAATCTTCTGCAGGCACATTTCCTAGAAGTCTTTCATCTCAGCTGGCTTCCGGAAGAACACAGCCTATGAATATAAGAAAGGCCCAGTGTATCAAAGATGAAGGTTATGTAGAGAGTCATGATTGGCATTTTCTTATGTAAAGAACTAAATTAAGAATAATCTATATTAAAAATAAAACAACTGCTCAAACTTCCCTTCTGTTTCTTCTTCTTAAAATGATGATTCAACTGGTCATTTCCCCACAAATGCTGTCTGAGGATTCTGAGATGGGGACAAAATAAAAAATTCAGAGGAGAAAGGGGCAAAGAATAGAAAGTAGAGGAGAGAAGAATGCTTTGAGTGAGGACCAGTGTTAACAAGAAATAGCACAGCAATGGGAAGTTAAATTTCTTTCTTCCAGTTTATCTCTTCTCACTGCTACTATTGCAGAGTTACTCCTCAGGTCAGTCTTAGAAAACGCTGAAAATTGATTTTCCATCAATTAGGTAGAACTTTAGAGATGGAGTATAGAGGAGATCGATTCTTCGGCGAGTAGGGGAAGGAACACCAGAAACAGGAGGATAAATAATTCCATGTTCATTAGTCTAAAGAAAGCAGTGAAGAAACTTTGTACATTGGAGACATATATCAATAGAAAAAGATTTGAGTAGTTGAGAATTTATCTTCAAGAATGGGTAGCATATTATATTCTGTCCAAAGATAAACCGAGGAGCTTCGAAGGGGCTTTGAAGGAGCTTTGATTTTGTCCTTAAAAAGAAATGAAGGGGAGAAACAAATGAGACAACTGTAATAGCATAATCAATAAAACACATTTAAAAATAAGAAATGACTGTTCACATGAAATAACATCGGAATGTTGCTGTGTTACATATATCTTGAGATTGAACCTCGCTAACTAGATTCAGCAGGCCAGGCAGCATTGCCAGGTTTGAAGGTCTGAGCAAAGATAACTGTGAGGCTATGCTGTCTTGATCACAGAGTCATTGTTGTCCACAGATATTACTTCATCTTCCTTTTTATTCATCACCATTCCCCACACAATCAGTTTCATCATGTAGTGGGCTCATCAGTTGCATTTGATTTGTGCTTGCCTGTCATACAAGGCTTTTTCCACGTGGAGATGATGAAGCAATTGGTGTTTTCAGATTAAATCATCCTACTATTCAAAAGTTTCCAAAGGCTTAGAATAAAGTCAAAACTTCTAACTATGGTGGTCGGCTGATTTGACTCATCTCTGTATATCTCTTCATATCTCTCTCTTTCAGGATTCCTCTTGACTACCGCCTTCAGCCACAGCAGCTTTGTTATTATTCCTCTAAGGTCCCAAGCTTCTCTGTACATCTGCTCTGTCTTCAGTCCCAAACCAAAGCTCTTCCCCCAAACCCATATTTTATATTTTTCATATTTATATTTATTCATAGTTTTGTTATCACCCAAGAGAAGGTTGCTCTAACCATAATGTAAGTTTGGCCTTATCTTCAGTTTCTTTTTTTCTCTTACCTCTTACTTTCTTAAAATTGATTTTGTAAGATTTTTCATGACCTGATATGTTATTGCCATTTGCTGCCACTAGATTTTTGAGAACACATACTTCTGCTACATGTGTCACTCCATCCTCAACACCGGCCACATAGAAGTCAGTCAATGTATATATTAGTTGGGGTTCTCCAGAGAAAGAGAGAAGGGGAACTACTAATGTGTATGTGTATGTCATAGAGAGAGACAGAGAGAAATTTATTCATTTTCCTTCTTCATTATGTCTCCATTTCCCCCCTTTTGCCCATCTACACCCAGCACTTGGCCCCCCTTCCCTCTGGCCATCACCATACTGCTTTCTATGTCTATGAGTTATGCATATATGTTCTTTGTCTAATCCCTTCACCTCCTTCATCCTGTCTCTACTCCCCTCTTCCCCTCTGACAGCTATTACTCTATTCCATATATCCATGCCTCTGTTTCTATTTTTTCCATCAGTTTATTTTCTTCATTACATTTGGCATATAAGTGAGATCATATGGTATTTGTCTTTCTCTGGAGAAAGATTTATTTTAAGAAATGTGCTCACACATTTGTGTGTATGTGGTGGTTACAAGTCTGTAACATGCAGAGCAATCCAGCAGCCTTGAAACTGAAGGAAGATTTGAGGTTACAGTCCTGATTCTTAAATCTTCAGGCTGAAAACTCGTTCAGGTTTTTAATGTTCAGTATTTAGGTAACATTGTTTTTATTTGTTTGTCTGTTTGTTTTCAAGAAACCTCAATCCTTTTTCTTAAGATCTTTAATTGATGGGATGAGGTGCATACAGATTATGAAAGATAATCTGCTCCACTTAAAATCTACTGGTTTAAAAAGCTAATCATGTCTACGAACATCTAGACAAATGGTCGGCCACATAGCTGTGCACCATTATCTATCTTAGTTAACACATAAAAATGACCAGACAATGGCATTTTACGTATTTAACTTTAATTTAAATCACTGTATTAATTTATGAATTAAATAATCAGCTCATTGCCTTGAGAGAGTATACAGTTAATTCAGTTAGCACCAACACATATGCAATCCCTATGTGTCTGTGTATCATGTAGACTTGTGGTGAACTTTGTTTAATAGTAAGTGAAAAAAAAAAGAAATTAAATCCATACTTTGACTCACTCAGTATATTATGTCAAGAATTCTTCTCTTTATCAATAAAGTCATTTATAACTTGATGATGATTTCCATGTCACAGTAGAAAGTATTTAGTTTTAATGTTTTATAGCTCTGAACTGACCTGAATGTAGAAAAATGAAACAAAATTAGTATCCATATGGATATAAGTAAGATATATCATCCTAATATATTTAGGATTCTCTTGCCTGGACCTCATTTGAAGTCCAATATAGAGCTTATTTTTATGAAAGTTGATGAAGAAAGCACAACCATGATATTAAATAGTTGGCTTTCTAAAAATTGCTCTACTTTTACTCTTTAGAATAAATGCCTTTTTTCTGTGCTTGTACTTTAATAAATACACATTTTTAAAATTATTCACTTAATTCTTACTGCCACCTCAGTTTCCTTAAGTTGAAAGATATTGGGAAAATAAACTTTTCAATACTTAAGTTTTTGACTTAATAAATAAGACTCTCGCTATATGAACCTTCGATGACTTTATATTTTTAATATTTATTACATAAAAGAGTGTGTGTGGTTATATGACCTTTTCAGTCACAATTTCTATGTTTTATATTGTAAGAAAAATGTTTTATAACATTAAAATGTTACCTGTGTGAAAATAATAACCTAGTGTAAAGTTTGTATTTCACCTTATTTCCATACTTAGATATATTAGTAGATAATATCTCAATGAATTCAAACTGATTCTTTCTATTTAAAAAAGTTTTACTAATAATTCAATATGTGCCAAGCACTTTTCTATTAACTAAATAGGAGGGAGAAAAACTCTGTTATCCTTATTAGCTTTTAATCTATGAAGGGGATACAGACCATGAAAGAAAATCATATAAATATTAGATAGAGATTAGAAAAATGGAGAGAAATCACCAGAAAATAATATAAGGAGACAAGGGAGTGGGTTGTCTCTTTGAGCAATTGAAAGAGTTGAAAGAGTTGAGAGAGTGACCTTTGTAGTGGTCCAGGAGAAAACATTCCAGGTAGAAGAAAGCAAGAGCAAAGAGCAAGGAACTCAGCAATACCTGATGTTAGTGTGACTGTAATAGATTAAGGAAAAATGAATTGGAGATGAGGGCAGAGTTAAGAAGGACATTGAGTTAAGTCTCAGTGAGATGCAATAGATAGTTAAGCTTTTACTCTAAGAAAGGAAGCCATTGGAGTATATACAGAAAAAAAAGAAGTGACATTTTTTCTATAATTGAGTTGAAGATAGTCAATAAAGAAAGAAAAAGATAAATTAGAAGACTTGTAATTCTGCAGTAAAAGCTTAAAAGCAGAATTGGTGAAAAGTGGTTGGAACTTAAAAGGAGAGGTAGTATGAGAAGCTTGTGGTTTAGATGGACTGGGCAAAAGGAGTTGAGAAATGCTGCAACGCTTTAGACAAAGAAAAGAAATTGAACACACTTGCCCATTCACTGAAATGTATGTGAGCAAGATAGGATGAAATTTGGGAAGGCCTGGAAGAGGGGCTGACTTTGGGGTATCTGCTAAGATAGTCCTAATGAAAGCCCTGACCAGGCATTGTCCCAGTACCCTAAGGCTGTGGATTTGATTCCGGGTCAGGGCACATACAAGAATCAACCAATGGATGGAAAAACAAGTAAAACAATAAATTGATCACTCTCTCTCTCTCTCTCTCTGTCTCTCTCTCTCTCTCTCTCTCTCTCTTTCTCCCTCTCTTTCCTGATCCCTTTCTCTAAAGTCAATTTTTAAAAATCTTTTTAAATGGGACTTTTTAGTCTGTGCCTATAAATAAAATGACAGTGAAATATTTCAGACTCATATATTATTGGCCCGTGTTAGGTTTAGGAATAAGCTTAATAATCATTTGGATAAATGTGCTTTATATATTAACTGTAATTATATGAAAATCTTGCATTTTAGATGTAATTATAAACTAGCTTAGTGATTTCAATGTTTCCTTACTCCAAATTTTGGTCAAAACATAAAAGATAAACTGTGTGTATTTAATGTTGTACAGAGAATTTATCAAGAAACTTCGATATTCTATTCTTATAACTTTTATGCATAATATATACTCCTTATTTATCATTTAAGGAAATATAATGTTAAACAAGCACCACGAAATGTTTTAATTTTTTCAATACTATTAGAATGATAGTTACAACTGAGTAACATCATTACTTAGTGATTACATATGGAAACATAAGCATTTCTTAAGTTAAAATTAGGGCTAATAAGATGTGCTTTATTAATTTAAAATTTAATCACATCAAATATTAATTTAAAAATCAAGTGGCTTTAGTAACTTTTTAACCATAAAAATCCCTTAATTTGTAAAGTACTTAATAAACAATTGAAATTAATAATAGAGATTGAGGATATATCATGATCATTTTGGTTTAGGATGCCTTAAAAATTATTTGAATTATTAAACACGTATTATGTTTTGGCAACTTGTATCATGTGTGCTCTGATAACCTTTGAGCATTCTCGCCTTCTAAAACCATATATTTAATCAGTCATGTAATTGACATATTTTATAAATGTATATTCAAAAATTTAATATTTTATTTATTCATTTATTTTTAAAGAGAGAGGGGAAGAAAGGGAGAAAAATGTGAGATGTCAATGTGTGGTTACTTCTCATGCATCCCCTGCTGGGGACCTGGCCTGCAACCCAGGCCGGTGCTCTGACTGGGAATCGAACTGGCGATGCTTTGGTTTACGGGCCAACACTCAATCCGCTGAACCGCACCAGCCTGAGCCATATTCAAATTTTTGAGGTGAAAAACAAATGAGACAATAAGCAACAAAAGCCATTATTAAATCAGAAATAATATGGAAAATATTTGAGCACACTAAAAAATGTATTTCATATTTCACTGAAAAGCATTTTCAGAAAGGAACACCACACTGATAAAGTTTTCACAAAAATTGTTTGTAAGAGAAAATGTTAGCACATAAATAATATGATTGCTTTTCCCAATAAAGATATAAAATACTAGTATCATTTGGTTTTGTACAAGTCAAAATATAAATATACGTGTAAGCATTTGTGCTGTGTGAAAGTGGAAAGTGAAATTGAATGAGGATATTGATTTGCTCTTTGATGTGTTAGGTAACTTGAGAAAAATGGTTATAATGAAAATAATTATTCAACCTTATTGTGGTTTTAAAGTGCTTCATAATCATTTTACACATTATTCAGAAGAAAAAAGCTTTTAAGTTAAAACATGTGTCTTCATTTTAATGTTTTGAATGGAGACAATAAATGAATTTATCTGAGGTAAAAAATGGAAATAATTGAAAGAATTAAGATTTGAATACCTCAGATTGTCCAACATCTCATGAATTTGAGGTAATAATTTAAAAAAACTGAAACATCCTAAAGGGTTTTCTTACCAATTAAATAGTGATGTCAAATATAACTTTACCTCCTAATAAATGCCAACAGAAGTGAACTAATGAACATAGTAGATAAACACAATTAGGTCACTAAAAACATTTATTCCCATAAATAAACATCCAAACATCACTGTATCTTCTCTCCCATCATCATAAATTGCTCATCTAAAATACAACCTTGACTGTATTTTCAAAAATGACTTTTCATGTAGAGTGATGAGTACTTTGCGCTTTAACAAGTAATCTGACAGAATTTATAGCATTTCTTGTTTAATTTTATGTAAATACTTAGGAATTTGCACGTCAGAATGGCTTATGTTGAATTACAGATGGCACTTTTTAATAAGACTGTCTGTGGATTCCTTGAGCAGAACAACATAGAAGTTTACACCTTAATGGTATAAAAGCAAATATGGTAAAAATATAATAAAAAGTCACTCTTTTATGTTCACAGTAATGCATATTCTTTGCAACAGTAAAAAGAAAGTCAAACTTTCACCATCCTTTTCTTGTCCCTCCTCACATAAAACACACGCTACACTTATTACCAAGTTTAACAATTTGCATTCTTTGAGATACTATTTCATATTGATGGATATATATTTTTTAAATATGTAAACACATATGCTTACATATATGCATATTATATATGTATTTATTCAATTATTTATATCCTATTACTTTGCAACATGCTATTTTAGCCAAGATACATCACAGATACTTATGTCAATCCATACATCTTTATTCTTTAATTACTTCACAGTAACTCCATAGTATGCACATGATCACGAGATAGATTTCTGTTGTTATTGTATTCGGTTTATCACATTTCAAGCAAAGCCAAATATTTGAATGTCAAAAGTGAAAAGAAGTCCCACCAGAAATACTTGGATATTGGAGCAAAAGAAAGATTAATTTTGGTTCATTCCACTAGGGGCAGATAATAAAAGCAAAAGCAGCAAGAACAAAAATGTAAATATAACAATATTAGTGTGAATTGTGCACTCACAATTTGCCAGTCACGATTCTAAGGGAGTTATGTGTACTCACTCATGTAATCCTAACTACTCTGTCCTTATACCCATTTTGAAAGTGAAAAATGGAGGTGAGAAATTAATAGGAAAGGGATTTGCTAGAGTCACAAAAGTAGTAATGACAAAACCCAGATTGAACCCAAGTCAGGCAGGCTCCGCGATCTTAAAAATTATACTAAATTATGTTAATCTGAATGAGAATTTTAATTCACCGTGTTTTTATGCAAAATCTGTTAATACAGAACTGCACCCCATGGTAAAAACTGGGAAGAAATTTTTATTTCTGGCTTATGCTGTGGTGTCATAGGTTAAATTAAACCACCCATTTCTGATTTCTTTTTCTTTCTTTCTTTCTTTCTTTCTTTCTTTCTTTCTTTCTTTCTTTCTTTCTTTCTTTCTTTCTTTCTTTCTTTCAATCGTCTTTCTTCCTTTTTACTCTTTGGAGCAAATTTAATGGGAATTTATAATAACGATTATACATGAGATGAAGTATGTATGAAATTAAAGAAATGTTAACTTTGGTAACATTCAAAATTGTTAAGATTTATTTATTCTTCTATTAATAATGTTCTTATTGGTTATATTTTTTAAAATACAGGAAGTTAAACAGAAAAAAATGCTTGCAATTTTACCATGCAGAAATAATTGTATACTTTCAGTTTATAATTTTCCAGGTATACTTTAAAAATAATAATTCTAAAATGATAATCATAACAGGTATTGTGTTTCATGGACTGATTTTGCACTTATGATTATAACATCTTTTTAATGACATAAATGCCCTTATATAACAAATTTAATGAAGGCATAGCTGAGTATGTCTTAAAACAACATTTTGGATGCCTTGGGGAAAATATCTGTCTTACAGCTCCTAGCAAAACATTGTTGATGAAGTGGCTAATTTCATCACATCTGTGTTTGTAAAAACCTGGCGCTTATTTTTCTTGTGCCTGTGACGACAAGAATTTGAGGTAGTTTCAGCAACAGACACAAACACACACAACCCATCTTCATGTCAGGGAGGAAATAGGCAGGATGCAAAAATGCAACTTAGACAAAGAATAACTATGTGGATTTTAGAAATCAAATTGAATTATAGTAGATATTATCATTTTCATAGAAAATTCACCGATTTTTCTGTGAGACTTACTATTCCTTGATATTTATATGTGTATGCAAGTTGACACATCTTAATGTTTTAAATTACAACATACATTTAGTTTTGGATGTAAAAAATATTTCTCATATATTATTATTGACAAAATTCAAAGTAGTTAAAACTTTTAATTATTTTCTTTCTCTCTTGTCTAAATATGAGACAAACAATATTTCTAACAGCTTTTAGTAATAAATAAGTTCATGATTTGATCTCATGGATTCAGAGTGCTATTTTTTTAATGACAACCTAATATAAACTTTACATAACAGTCATATTAAGTTGTCATTTTTCTTCATAAAGTTGTAATTCTCATTTTAAGTTAACTGTTATTCTGTGTAAGCACAGATAGATTCTAGGTACTAATTATTTATACATGGAGTGCCATTCATATTGGACTGGTACTCCATATATAGAAAAATAATGGAGGATTCATATGTAATTTTTTATTTCAAGACCTTACTGATATTTTCTTGAGCTTTGCTTTTAGATGTAGAATTTAAATATACCCATTTCTGGATATTTCTTATAGTTCATCTGGTTAGTGGTCCTAAAAATCTAAACCAAACAGAAAGAAATAACTGCAGTGTTGGGATAAAACATGTTCTGAAAAATTTCTTCAGGTGTAAAATTGTACTTAATTTGATTCTCCTTTACCCCTTTGTGCATTTATTATTTCATTACCTTTTGATTAAGCTGGCTGTTTCCTTATCACCTAGAGAATAGGTGATATTCTAATGATATCACTTTATTGTTTCAAATTAGGTGTGACTTCAAGAATCAAGTGATCCCACTAGTAAATCACTGTAAGAAAATGCCTTTGTAATTGTTATTGCCAAACTAAAATGATCAACATTGTGGCAGACTTTTTAATTGATAATTTTAGAACCAATATTTTTCATAGGAGAATAACTTCTGCTTCTCATATATATATGCCAATTATTAGACTGTATTAATCAAAAGGAAATTAATTTATTCAAATGACTATATTTTATTTAGAGACTTAGTAAGACTGGCTATCACTATGGCAAACAATTAGTTATACTTTCATAGCATAGAAATCCAAGGATTCTATTCTTCAAGAATGTTGCAACCCCATCCATAAATCCTTTCTTGGCTTACTTCGCTCTCTGTTATGCAATAAGATGTTTTGTGTACTCCAGGCCACTCATTGGAAAAGCACATGGATCTGACTTCAAGATGCATCACATTTGCAATCTGGATATTTACCAGGTAATATAACCCTATACTCTGTGCTGACTAATTCTTATCTAAAGTTTTATTGCAAGGAACAGTTATTTTGAAAGGACTCCTGAAGCATGTACAGGGTAACCACTATTTTCAACTACTTATGTAATATCTTCTGATTATCTGTCACTCAGACATTAGTGTAACTGCTCTGTTTTGGCCCTTTTTGGAATTGTTTTGAGGAAACGTGCGTTGTGCTATTGGTCTTCGAGCAGAGACATTATAGGATAGTACCTGGACAAAACCTGTTAATATATTTATATTAAATATGTTAGCAAAGACATATGTCCACAAGATTACATCGTCTTCCCCGTTATCAAGATTGATAGGTCAAATTTTCCCGATGGCTCTTTGTAGAGTTTCACTTGAGACCCTGGGTTGGATTGATTTAATAGAAACTTTTATTTTTACTTCTTGTGTGGTTTTCTCTCTTAAAAACTACTTTGCCAAATGTGTGACTACTTCTAGAGACTGTTCAGTCTGCAGTTTAAAATATTTGATGGTAGTTAGGTCAAGATAGTTAATACGTGACATTGAATTTTATTTAAATGTAATAAAGTATTTCTTCAAAACTACATACACTGATCTTTAGTCTCAATAGAGAATATCTAAAATCTAATCAAACTTTAACAGTAAGGTAAAATTACAAATTGAAAGATTTCTGATGCATACCCTGTTTTACGTTCTATATGTCCATTTTTACATTTTAGTTTTGTTTAATTGAAGGTAAGTTTATAAAGTTGTACTGAATTTATTGGTTAAATCCTTGTGTTTAAATAGATTACCTCAACACAAAAAAATCATTAAAAATGAATATAAGAGTTTTTGTTTTTTAATTCAGTAACACTGATACACATGTAGCTAGTTTTAATGTTACATTCTGTCATATGCAGGGAAAGATAAAAGATATCTAAAATGGTAGGGAAAAATTATCTATTCATGACAGTAGTTGCCCGGTCTGATCATATAAGGTTAAATTAAATTTATAGTGTTAAAGGTCAACTATATATGTAAATTACTCTTTACGTGACATCAAATGGATTGGCTAATTGAGAAACTGTACAATCTCAGAAATATGAGGAAATGAACATCTTTTGCAGTGAAGTTATCTTATGCCATAAAAGTCATTCTTCTTGTCAGACAGTTCTCGAAAGTTCCTGCCACTTGTGGTTTTCTTTAAATAAACTTGAAAAAAAAGTCCATTTAAGTATTTTAAGATATAATGAACTCCATGTGTCCTGAAACCAGTAAAAAGTAATGTCTGCTTGGTCTGATATTGTTGAGCAATATAGTGTATCAAATTAGCAAATTTTTAAGCTAATAAAGCATAAGCCTTTCAGCAAGAAATATTTTAAAACGTATTTTTTAAATTATTTTTATAGCCCTTTATAATGATTTTCCATCTATAACAAAAACAATATAATGTAAGCTTTTATGATCGCTTGAGATCATTATTATTAACACATAAATACATTATAATCAAATAATCAGTTCTTACTGACAGTTGACATTATAAAGAGGTTTAAACTTTTATGCTTTCTAACTTTTTCTGCTTATTTTAAGCTTAAACCTTTTGCAATGTTTCAGCTGCTAACTTGAAACTTATGTTTTTCCTGTTTTTAGCCTTCCTAATTTTCTACTTCTGAAATACAGAGGCACTGGTCACCAATCTTATTATAAATTTGTAAAAATTTAAAACATGAATTGTCCATGATTGTATATCTCCCAAGTACCTCCACCAGTAAAAGGAAGTTGCTCTAAAGATTTGTGCTCACTGAATTAATATAACATCTCAATAGTTGTATTACATGCAACAAATGGAGAGTACTTTGAAGGTGACTGAAGTTTAAACATGTAATAATAAATACACAAATTTTATAAATGTGTTCCAGTGCTTTTTGTGTACCCCTTCATATGCTGCTAGATATCTCTGGAATAGTTGATCATGATGTTATCTTTGTTAGAGCTAAAAATTAAAATAAATACACATGTGCACATTCTAATACACCTGCTCTAACCAATTAAAAAGTGTGATGTTTTCTTTTTGTCATGTCAAGTAGATTTCATGATTGAAGTGATAGGCTGTGGATTGAAGCATAACTTACAAAATTAATTTTTTAGAGACTATATTTCATTTTTCCCTATAAAATTGACAATGATCTGTGTAGCATTATACTTATTTAAATGCAATGAGTATTTTATTAAAAATCTTTTATAGTTTTTAATATTTTTCATTGGAAGCTCAAAATCTTTTAAATTGCCTCATATTAATACTGATCAAACATTTTTGGTTACTTACTTGCTAAATTTTTATTATTTTTTTTAATCCACAATACTTCTTTACACATTATTTAAAAAATTTTTTCCATTACCATTTATCCCCTTTATACCTTCTTCTACCTCCACCTGCCACCCTCCACCCCACAATTATCACACTGTTTTCTGTGTATAAATGTCCATTTTTTGTGTGCTCAATCCCTCCACCCCCCAATCTCCCCAAGAGCTGTCAGTCTGCTTTCTGCGAGTCTGTCTCTATTTTGTTTGTTAGTTCAGTTTGTACATTAAATTTCACATATGAGTGAAACCATATGGTATTTGTCTTTCTCTGGCCGCTTTATTTTGTGTAGCGTAATGTTTCCAAAGGACCATTCACGCTGTTGTAAAGGGTAAAATTTTCTTCTTTTTTATAGCTGAGCAGTATTCCATGGTGTAAACAAACCATGGTTGTTTTATCCACTCATCTACTAATGGACACTTGGGCTGCTTCAATATCTTGGTTATTGTAAATAATGTTTCAATGAACATAGGGTGCTTATAATTCCTTTGAATTAATGTTTTGGTTTCTTCAGATAAATTCCCAGAAGTGGAATCGCTGGATCATAAGGCAGCTCCATTTAAATCCTCAATAAAGTATTAGCAAATCAAATAAAGCAATTTATCAAAAAGGTCATACAACATGATCAAGTGGGATTTATTCCAGGGATACAGGGATTGTACAACATTTGCAAATCAATAAATGCAATAACCTCCATAAACAAAACAAAGGATAAAAACCACATGATCATATCAATAGATGTAGAAAGAGCATGTGATAAAATCCAGCACCTATTTATGATTAAACAAAACTCTCAGCAAAGTGATAACAGAAGGGCCATACCTAAACATACTAAAGACCATACATGACAAACCCATTGCTAGCATCATACTCAACAGAAAAAAAAACTACAAGCGTTCACCTTAAGATTGGGAATATGACAGGTTGCCTGCTTTCACCTCTATTATTCAACATCGTGCTGGAAGTCCTAACCACAGTAATCAGACAGGAGAAGAAATAAAAGGCATTCAAAGTGGAAAAGAAGAATTAACACTGTCATTATTTGCAAATGACATGATAATGTACATAGAAAATCTTAAAGATTCCATCAAGAAACTACTAGAACTGATAAATGACTTCAGTGATGTAGCAGGATACAAAATATCTAGAAATCAGTTGCATTTTTATATGTCAGTAATGAACAGTTGAAAAGGGAAATTAGAAAACATCACATTCACAATTGCTTCAAAAAGAATAAAATACCTAGGAATAAAGTTAACTAAGGATGTAAAAGACCTGCAATTGGAAAAATGATAAGACACTCAAAGAAGAAGGAGGAGGAGGAGGAGGAGGTGGTGTAGGGGGAGGAAGAGAAAAAAATTAAGTGGAAGAATATACCATGTTCATGGATAGGAAGAATTATCATCATTAAAATGTCCAGAGTGCCCAAATCAATCTATAGATTCTTTTTTCTTTTTTTGGTATGTTTTATTGATTATGCTATTACAGGTGTCCCTGTCACCCTTTTAACCCTTCTACCCTGCACCCCAACCCATCATCCCCCCAACTTAGTTCATCTCTCTGGGTTATACATATCAGTTCTTTGGCTTCTCAATTTCCCATACTGTTCTTAGACTACCTTTGTCTATTTTGTTTTGTTTTGTCTTGTCAACATTTTCCCACGACCACTTTCCCCAGCCCCACCCATTACCACCTCTCACCCTCAATCTTTACCCTATTTGGCTTGGAGGATGGGTCCTTTATGCATGTTCATTGATGACCCTCCCCCTTCTTTGCCCCCTTTTCCCCCTCCCTCCTCCCTTCTGGTTACTGTCAGTTTGTTTCTTATTTCAATGTTGCTGGTTCTATTTTGCTTGCTTGTTTGTTTTGTTGATTAGGTTCCACTTATAGGTGAGATCATATGGTATCTGTCTTTCACCTCCTGGCTTATTTCACTTAGCATAATGCTCTCCAGTTCCATCCATGCTGTTGCAAAGGGTAGTAGCTCTTTCTTTCTTTCTGCTGTGTAGCATTCCACTGTGTAAATGTACAATAGTCTTTTGATCCACTCATTTACTGTTGGGCACTTAGGTTGCTTCCAGTTCTCAGCTATTGTAAATTGTGCTGCTATGAACATTGGGGTGCATATGTTCTTTTGAATTGGTGTTTCAGGATTCTTATGGTATAATCCCAGCAGTGGAATTGCTGGGTCAAAAGGCAGTTTCATTCTTAGTTTTTTGAGGAAATTCCAAACTGTTTTCCACAGTGGCTGCAGCAGTCTGCATTTCCACCAACATTGTATTAAGGCTCCCTTTTCTCCACATCCTCGCCAGCACTAGTTGTTTGTTGATTTGCATATGGTGGCCACTCTGACTGGTATGAAGTGATATCTTGTTGTGGCTTTAATTTACAACTCTCTGATGGTTACTGATGCTGAGAGAACATGCAGTCTTGTAATGTCACTATAAAAAAAATGCTTCATCACTATCACATCATATAAGGCATACTATACAAAACACCTTCCTCCTTGTTCAACAGTTAAAGGTTGAGTGTTGCTGATGAAAACTGAGATCCAAAGAGGCTGAGCAGATGGTGTTAGGTTGTAGACTGTACTGGATGTTTGGTAAGGAGGGGCCAAAGCAGCTCGGCTGTAATTCTAAGCATAACACAGGATAAAGGTGAAAACACTTCTTATCTCAGTGAATCTACCTTCAGAGTGGCAGAAAATATCTCACTTTTCAATCTTTAATTCCTTCCGAATGAACTACTTCCCCAAATGTTAATTCCTTCTGAGAAAGATAGAAAAAACAGTGAGTTTATGAAGTGTATATTTATTCTGTTCACATTTCAGATGCCCTTATTTTCCTTCATGGGCTGGCCAGTGTACTGACTTTCCATTTCTGTGACCAACTGCCCAAGTTTATGGTGACCAGTGACCTGTAAAGAAGGGACTACCTCAGGGAGTAAGTTCCACTGGCTCTTTACGCTGTCCATCAATGTATCTTTGCACCTGGACAGATCTCTGATGCTTCTTGTTCTTTTCTTTAACATAGAATACCCCCAAAAATGAGCACATCTCATTGGTATCTTGATAGGAATTGCATTGAATATAGTGAAATAAGAATATAGATCCAATGCAATTCCTATCAAGATACCAAAGAGATATTTCACAGAACTGAAACAAGTATTTCAAAAATTTATAAGGAACTAAAAATGACCCTAAATAGAAACAGCAGTCTTGAAAAGGAAGAACAAGGGTGAAGGAATCATACTGCCCAATATCAAACTATACTACAAGGCCATAGTAATCAAAACATCATGGTACTGGAAAAAAAAACAAAACATAAATCAATGGAACAGAATAGAGAGGCCAGAAATAAACCCATACCTTTAATTAATTAACACTTGACACAAAAAAACAGGCATATACAATGGGTTAAAGACAGTTTGTTCAATACATGGTGTTAAGAAAATTGGACATGCAGAAAAATGAAATTAGACACTTTCTTATACCATACCCAATAATAAATTCAAAATGGATAAACAACTTAAATATTAGACTCGAAACCATAAGTATCCTAGAAGAAGACAGTCAGTAAAATCTCAGATGTTGCCCATAGCAGTATTTTATATGATATATCTCCTCAAGCAAGGGAAACAAAAGAAGAACAAATGAGACCACATCAAACTAAAAAGGTTTTGCACAGCAAAGGAAACCATCAACACAATGAAAGGTCAACCTATTGAATGGGAGAACTTATGCTCTGATACATTTGATTATCTAAAATTTATAAAGAACTTGTATAACTCAACACTAAAAAACAAAGAATCTAATTAAAAATGGGCAAAGTATCTGAATGGACACTTCTCCAAAGAGGACATACAGATGGTCAATAGACATGTGAAAAATGTTCAACCTCATTAATCATCAGAGAAATGAAAATTAAAACCACAGTGAAATGTCATCTCACACCTGTCAGAATGACTGTCATCAATAAAGCAACAAACAACAAGTGCTGGTGAGGATGTGGAGAAAGGGGAGCCCTGCTGCACTGTTGGTGGGAATGCAGACTGGGGCAGCCGCTGTGGAAAGCAGTATGGAGTTACCTGAAAAAAATAAATTGCATTCTTACATTCAAAAATTTTGGTTTACTTAATATCAATGATGCAATGATACAACTGCAACTATAAATATATTGCTAAATTTGTAAAAATAAAACCATGATTTTTTTTAAAAAAGAGGCAATGGAATCAATATGATAAAGTACCTTCATACCAGTGAATGCTATAATATTCTTTTAAAAAACTACACAAACAAACCCTTCCCAGCTGAGGATAACATTTAGACTGGAGGATATATATACATATATATGTGTGTGTGTATATATATATAAAGATTATATGTATAATCTTTTTAAGGTGGAAGAAACACAATTTTGATCATGATGTTTTCAACAAAGCTATTTTCACAGACATATCCATTTTCTAAAGAAGTTGAATATCTGGAAGCATATGTCCTTAAAATTCTGAACGTACAAAAGAGTTAAAGCTTTGACCTATATCAATCATTTTGGACTTTCCAGTATAAAAATGAGTAAAATTTCACTGACGCACACTGGTCAACCTTTTTAAAGTATTGGGGAAAAATCTGCATCAGCCTTGCCATGCCTCCCTTCCCTGTTCAGTCCAGTCACTGAAAAAACTTTAAAGCTCTTCAACCTGACACTTATTTTCACTGTACTCTATAAATGTGATTTACAGAATCTAAGTAATCTTGCTTATCCCTTGAAGATATTTTCCCATCTTGCAGTCCTCTTAAGAAAAGAACATTCTTTTTCTGTAACATTTACTTTTGGGCCTGAAGGTGGTATATTATCCTACTTTCCCCCCATTCTGTTGTTTGTAGGGCTCTCTTTACTTCAAAAAGTATAATGTTTTAATATTTATTCCCCCCATACATTATTACCCTTTTCTTTCTTTGTTGCTACCTACCAACTCTCTGGACATCCTCTTTTAGTCACAGAATCTGGCATTTATTTCTCCACCGCTCTTCTCATAATTATTCTGAGCATTGTTCTGGAGACAAAAACAACCACAAGTGTGATCTGTTCAACTCTCCTGACTCTTACTTTATAACTTTCTGACCTCCAGTGACTTTTCTTCCCATCAGCTGTAATTATATTGTTCTTCTTTGACATTATCACCAATATCTGCACGATCTCCAAAAATTTCAGTTTTAAACATCTTGATTACCAGCTCTTTCCTGTAGTGAACAATTACCCTATTCATTTCATAGAAAATATTTTCAAATTTCTAACTTATTGATCTTCATTGTCCATCCACTTATTCATGTCTTTCTGTCCTTATACAGTTAATAACACATTATGTCTAACACTTTAATCATGTGACATCAAATATTCCTAATTTTGTTACTCTTCTCTATTTTAACTGGGAAGCCCTTTAAACGGTAATCTTATGTATTTTCTCATGCTGTAAAATTGTTTAAGCAACTGAACAATGATGGAGAAACCGACAGAAGTAAGATTATTGTTATAAATTTAAATTCAGTAAGACATGACTCAAATGACACATCAAAAGTGCCCTGACAATTTTTAGACATTTAATCTCTAAAGTCACTCATATTTTTAACTGTAGCCCTCATCCATCCTTTAGTGTCTAATATTCTGCTCGTAAGCAATGCTTTAGGTATCCTTCTGTCCTACATCATCAAATTGTTCCTCTCTATAAGATCATTTGCTTCAGAACAAAACATGCTATTATTTTCCCATTTACAAAAACACACACATCATTTCATTTGACCTCACTTGTTATCCTAACTTCTGGAACATTTCTTATATCTTCTTTGCAGTAATGTTCTACAAAAGAGTTGTTATGGTGCTACTTCCTATTCTCTTAAAATCATCCTACTAAGACTTCAGTCATTAAAACTTGTCAGACACGGTGCTTATCAATGTCACCTATGGCTCCTCATGGCAATCCTGAACTCATTTTCTTTCCTTGTCTTAAATTATAAGAACCATTCAACCCAGTAGATCACCCCTCTTTGTGACTTTTTAAATTTGGCTACCAACAAAGCACACCTCTCCTTCTCAATTGCTTGTTTCTCAACTTCTCACAGACCACTATATGTTAGAACCATCAGGCTCAGTCCTTGGTCACATTCTATTTCCCATGTACACTTATTACCTAGTGGTCTCTTTTGTGTCTCATGACTCACACAAACAGTTATACTTCCCACCTTATACCACTTTTCTGACCTAGGAGGTGTCTCAGTGAGATAAAAAGCTAGATAATTTATCAAGTGTGGCTATTAAGCTATCGGAGGTGGGAAAAGAAAGAAGCGGAATGAATTGCTTTCCTTAAGGAAAGGAAGAGCAAATTAACTAGAAGTCTATGTCACCTTACCAGAAGATTAGGGGCTACCATTTATGTCACCACATAATGCCAGGTACTTTTTTTTTTATTTGCAGTGTGATCACAGTTGGAATGAGTTGTTTTTCTTGAAAATTTGTTTAATATTTGTTTTACAACAGTGATAATATGTTTTGTTCACAACTATTCATTTAGCTAAGCTTATGTTTGTCCATAGTAGATGGTTAATTACCATTTGCTAAATGACTGAAGAAATTGAAACCTTTTAAGACACAATTACCTTTATAGCATTATGTCTCACTGTTGCTTCCACACTTCATTAGGACAATTCTCTTTTCTTAAACACTCCTTTTTTTATTTATTTGGCTTTATTTTTCTTATTTGGAATGTTGTGTTGGTTTCTTTTTTGTTCCTGTAGGTTCAATAGTTGATGTACTGCATCTGAAATCTCACCACAGTGCCAATTGTTCTTAAAGTCAACTTTGTTTCCAGGTCTATGATGAGTAACTCTCTACTCTGTGCTTACGGAAGTTTACTTTCCTTCTACTTGAACTTTAGTTCTCACCCTATTGTTTTGTGCATGGTTGATTATTTTCAAAGGCAATATTTTTTTATATACACTTATACCTACACATTTTTTTGACCAATTAAAGGATCAACAAATGATATATTTATAGAAAAATCTTATCGGAGTATATAGGTTCATTTTCTATTGCATAAACTTTATTTAACATTTACATGTATTGACCCTAATATTCTCTTTTTTTCTGTTTCATGGACAGGTCATTATTGAAATATTATGAGTTTCCAAATATTAGTTCCCTTACTTTATTTTGTTTGTGCATGAATGTACATGCACTATCAATAAAGTATTGTAACAATTTTATAATCACTAATGAGAAAAACAAAAACAAAGCAAAAAAAACTATTTTCTTTCTGAATGATTGACTTCAAACCAAGAGTGAAAACTATCTTAAACATGCTCTGAAAATCACCTAGTTTTAGCCTTCTTAGCCTTCTTTTCCCTCTCCAACAGAATTTTAATTTTCATACATTTCCCTGAGAAATATTTCCCTTTGAATCACTTCCACTGAAATAAATGGAATTAATCCTTTGCTGTATTGAGCCATTAAAGGCCCTGAAATACTCTTCTATGCATAATAACCTTGCTTTATCTTTAAATTATTTAATATTCATTTTATTTTTATACTTCTATTTCATTTGTCAATTTATAGGTAATTTGTTAATTATTAAAATTCATAAATTTAAATAATAAATTATTAATTATTTAAATTACTTATTGGCTACTGATAGTCACTAATTTAAAATGTTAAAATAATTATAATAATTACTAACATTTAAAAAACATTAGTTGTCGCCCTGGCTGGTGTGGCTCAGTGGATTGAGTGCTGGCCTGTGAACCAAAGGGTCCGTAGTTTGTTTACTGGTCAGGGCACATGCGGGGGTTGCAGGACTGGTCTCCAGTAGGGGGTGTGCAAGAGGCAACCACACACTGATGTTTCTCTTCTTCTCTTTCTCTCTCCTTTACCCTCTCTAAAAATAAATAATAAATAAAATAATAAAATAAAATAAAATAAAATAAAATAAAAAGTTTGTCACCTCATGTGCCATAAGTGATTATATAAGTGCATACCAAGCCTATAGATCTCTTCTGAAAAATACCAGGTATTTTTATGATAATGTGTGTAGCATGTGATGTTGCCACTTTATTCACAACAAAATAGGCTAGCTATTTGAGGCTTATCTAAAGACATCTAACTCTATACGTGCTTGTGGTTATTGCGATGAATTAACCTGTTCAACAGTGGTCTCTACTCTTAATGAAAATGGACATCTCAGTTATATTCTCAGTGTTGGCGATTTTTAACATGAGTTGTCAAACACGCACACACTAAAAGAAGGCTCGAAGCAGAAGTTACAGTTCACAGAAGCCATAGATTTATTGCCCTTTTAAGGAAAACAGAAAGACAATAAGTGATTATTTAGGGAAAACCTAGCAGTTGTTGCTGAGATACCTGCAAAACAACATAATGATGGTTATTTTTTTTCTTCACATGGAAATAGATATGTATGATATTTTATCATCATTTTCCCTGAGAAATTAACCTAATTTCATTGAACATTCTTCCCCTAAATAATAATATCACTTTAGAGAGATTGGGTCATGTCTGTCTTTCCCAACTTAAAAACCCATTCTATAAGGAATAAATATGTATATTATATTTTATGTATATTTTCATAGATATATTAGTGAGGTCTCTTTATTTATTTGACATGCGAGATAAAATGAGGTAGTCAGTGGATTTAACCCTAACCCCAAAATATCTGCCCTAGGGACAAACTTCACCTTGCCAAAATAGTTTCCCAATACCTCTCACTCAGGTTGTAGGGCAAACATGGGGCCAAGTTATGTCTGCCATACGTTTCCCAGTGACCCAGTTGGCAATATCGGCTAGAGAGCCTAGACTCTCAGGTCATCGGTAGGTTGTGCCATTTTGCAGAAGGGCAGAGGCATTGCATTTGGTATCAAATATTGTTTTGGTCATCATATTTCAAAGGGATTAAAGATACTTCACTGGTCCTGTTTCTTAATGCCTTATAATTTTTCAACCACAGTGGTTCAAAATTTATAATACACACTGTAAATCAAGTAACAGTGCCAATACTTTCCTATAGAGCGTACTTGTATTAAGCAAATCTGGGAAAATTGTGCTTACTTGACATAGAAGTCATAAAAGAGAAAAATGCTGAACATTACTAAGCAGCTCGTATGTTTGAAAAAAAATTAAAGTTTGAAATGTATTCGACAAGGTGAAGAATGAAAAGTTATAGAGTAAAATGAGAGTGGATTTACAGGGTAGATTGATTTTGTATAGTGAAAGTTCCATCTCTGTCATTAATATATCAATATTTAGGATAATACTAACTTAAACTGAGTTTCCAGAATTTTATCTTCAGTAAAATGGAATAATTCTGTGTTATTTCCTTGTTAGATTATAGGATGATTTGACTATAGAGACTTTTCATTTTTTCATATTTTCAAGAAGTATGCATATGATACCTTTTGGAATAATACTACTACAAAGTGGCATTAAATTGCTTCATACTGAGAGACTATCTTTTAAGTTTTTAAAATCATTTCTTTGAGAATTCCAGTGGTAACAAAATCATCAGTATTTTGGAATCCTTCTCCATTACATCCACTTTATGACCATAAACATTAGTGAGTAATGTGTTGTTTCATTTTTTTAATGTTTGAACTCAATTAATAGATGTTAATCAAGGTGATTTTCTATCTCTTGATTATATATCCTCCAGCTAAGGAAGAAAAGCTGTTATTTCAATGATTCATTACTAACAGGGACAAAATTGATTTTATGCCACTTCACAATTTACTGTGAACTTTATTAGCATGGCTTGTATTTAGTCTCTTTGACAATTGGTACAGCTTGGTGATTGTTTTATGAAACCAATTTAGCGATACATTTATATGATAATTTAACATTCTAGTGTTTAGACATTGGCTGATGTGAGCATAACCAGAGAAAGACATTAAAATTTCATTTGACACTATAATACATGTGTTTTCCTTAATAAGGGAATAGCTATTACCAACCGTTTCAAAAACACCTCTGCAGAAGGTTTTATTTTGAAATCTAACATTGAAACATGGTTACAGATTAAGAAATGTTTTGAGTTCCCTTTGCTAATAAAACCTACAATAAAACAGGTGAGGCCTGTTTGGCTCTTATATTGTGAATGGTTTATCCTTTCTTATGCCTGTTGTGTTTGTTTGCTGCCTCTGGCCTATAATTCACCTCTGTCTACCTCATTGGGAGGACTCATAATAATGGAATGTTTAAAAAGGAAAAGTATACTAGGTAAACCTTAAGTAATTTAAGATGTTATAGACTTTGATCAACCTACTCCCAAAGAGAAATTATTACGTAAACATAGTAGAAGTCACTGCCTTCTTTCCCTAGGTATTAAATTCACTGGGGTGCAAAGAAAACGGAAGCTCTTAGTTTGTGCTGTCAGTGCTTTATTTTATAAATTAAGATACCTAGAATAAAGTGTTTGAGGAACTTTTCTATAGTTATGGATTCAGAAGCAAAGAGAAATTAGAAACTAGAGCTAATACCAATCTTTTAGAACACATATAGTACATTAAGTGATAGTATAAGCCCTGGGATATGTACCCGGCTTAGATAAGTTTGATAAAGTTTAGGAATTTGATACAGGAAAGTTCTTGAAATAAGCAGAAGGAAGTGTAGGTAGTAATGAAAAATGCCTGTTCAATAAATTAAATAAATAATATCTAGTTACCTATCTATGTTCAAAGAACTTTTTTAGGGAAACGTGTCAAGAATTCTAGAGTGGCCCTGGTCGGGAAGCTCAGCTAGTTAACACCTCATCCCAACATGCCAAGGTTGTGGGTTCAATCTCCAGTCAGGGTACATACAAGAATCAACCAACGAATTTTTAAGTAAGTGGAACAACAAATCGCCATTTCTCTCTCTCTCTCTCTCTCTCTCCACCCCCAAAATTAAGAAATGAAAATTTAAAAAAGTCTAAAGAGTGTGACTCAATTAGGGTCCAGTCATATGTATTATATTTTTATTTATTCCAAAGAGAGAGAGGGAGAGGGAGAGGGAGAGAGAGAATATCTCCAGGGTTTTTAAGATTATTCTTCATTAGAAGCTACTAAGCAATAGGACATATGGGCAATTACTCACACAAGGCACTTAATCAGCCTGCTCTCATGATGGTGAGGAAACCAAAATTCACTTTCACCACATTCAGCACATTACTTGAATTTTGGTTTATATTTTATTTAGAATGCCCACTTCTTCAAATATTCCTTTTAATTCACATTCTTTTTCCAATAAAAGCATAGGATAGTATATATTATAAATTAATAGCATAAGAGGATGGATTAATTTCACTTATTATTAATATATCAGGGCTAGAGAAGAAAAGACAGGTAATGTAGGCATTGACAGAGTAAGAGAGGAAACAGGGATTATTTAAAAGCATGGACATCAGTATGGTTTTAGGACTCAGGCTGACTTGAATTTGAGCACTTGCCCTTTGACTTCTGGGCTAAGTTACCCATAATTGTTACTTAATATTTCTTAGGTTCAACTTTTTTTATTTTTGAAGTGGAATTAATGCTCCTTTGTGACTAATAAATTTTAACATCTAGACATTGAATAGACTTGAAAATTAGAAATGATTTTTAAAAGTTACATTGTTATGGGAATATCATTAAATTAAAGCAATGGAGAGTTTTTCTGGAGCAAAAGGAAGAGAAGTTGAAGGTAAGCGGGAGATTGAAAGCGGACAAATGCGTAAAAATTCAAAAGGAAACTCTACTAACAACTTTATCTGTTTTGACATTCTTACACTGTACATAAAACAAAACCAAAATGGGATTGTATTTATGCTCCAAACAGTGCTATAATCTTGTCTTTTAGTGTTTGTGATATACCCTGTGCTTGATCTCTCAGTACCTCTCACTACACGTTTGCCGGGCTGTTTTCATTGATAAAATATTTCTTGCCACATTTATTCCTTTACTCTTTTTTCTATTTCCCCCCAAGTGACAAAATTCTAAAAGGAGAACAGAGTGAGTCAGGTTTCCATCCTATTGTGGAACATGTACCCGGCTAATCTCCTGACATTGTGATTTAACTCTTCCTTTGAATCTCTCCACAGCTGGGAGAGCTTAACCTGAACCTTTCTGCAGAACACAGTGGTTTTCCTGAGCAGGTCCAAAGATCTTCCCTGGCAACGGGTGCGGGCTGCTTTTAGCGATATGTCGATACGTGTTTTAGCGTGACCTAAGTGCTTGTTCTTTTAGATGTTTGATCAGAGAACAATGTTGATAAACAAGGGAAACTTTTGAAACATTTCTTTTCCCTGAGTTCTATTTCATTTTGCCAAATTGACGTTCGTCTCTTTGATGTGGTATTTGTAAATTCGGGTCCTGTAAGCTAAAAAAGGACTGCTCATGTCTTTCTTATTGCTCTTCAGTAGTGTTTATCTTCTCTCATTGTGTCTCTGTCTTTGTTAATTCTCAGGTGACATTCCAAAGATTGCATTGTGTTTATTACATTGAAGTTTTTATGTCTTATCTGAACCAATGTAATTTTCCCAAAGTTTCTATTTGAAATATGACTTTTGTTATGATTCCTCCTCTGGATGTTCTTTTATCTTTGTACTGCTCTGCACAGGTGGCCACTTATCTTCCTCTTAATGACAAGCAGAATTAAATTCATTAATTCTGTGACTGCTATATGTACAGTTTAGAATACCCTCCCAATAATGTAGTTAACCCAAAGTTGGGTGATATTGTATTTTTTATTTAATATTTTTTCCTTGACTGTTCTGAGAAAACAATAGATCTCAAAAGAAAGTCAAACGTTTTCATGTAGTATTAAAATATTTTTAATACACAAATAATTTTCATATTTTTCTCTAATTAACGTAACTATAGTTTGATAATTGGAGAATTTTAACTAATGAATATATCTATACTCCATAAAAATAGTTGAACTCTTAAACAAGAATTCTTTTTCCACAGTTATAAACAAAGTGTTAAAGAAATTTAATATTTGTTATGGCTTTATACACAACTTGTTTTTCCAAATTGAACGTATGATAAACACACACACACACATGCACATACACACATATGTATACATGTGATAAATCATTATTTAAAGTATGCTTTGTGATGATTAATCAGAGTCTCAATTTGTCTGCCATAGGGGTTGTAATGAGAAAAAAATATATTGGTCTTAGGGAAACATCATTACCACATCCTCATGCCCTTTATTGCTAAGAATTTGAAAATTTGAATCAGACAGTAAAGGAAGAAATGGTCACTCAATATAATGTTTCAAAATGAATCAGCATCTTTATGACCTTGAGTGAAGGCCAGAATGATTGTAACCTCAGTGTATCATGAGGCCTTTCTGAGAACTGATGGAAACATCCATCCTTTATTAGATACTTAAAAGGTTCCCACTCTGTGTCAAGCCCAGGGGCTGTTTACATAGAAGTGAATGACAGACAAGGTTATTGAATGTCAATTTTACAAGAATATATATATTCTTGTAAAAAGCATATATAATTACTTATATGATTTTAGAGTACCCTAATTTAAGCTTAATCAATTAAATTATTTAGTGATAAAAATAGTAAGCTCCTCCTGCTCTATATATTTCTATACTTTGCAAATGTGAATATATACTCAAATCATAGTTTAGTTTTTGGTTGTATATATACATTTCAGTTGTGCTTTTTCAGATGAAAATTACACATTTTTTCAGAGTTTTTATATATATAACTTGCAGTGTGATTCAGAGTTTTCATATGTGTACAAACAGTTAAAATGATAGAAATAATATCAATAAAAATGGGGTCCAAGGCAATAGTTTAAAATTCACTAATGAAAGACAAACTCTTACCTCTGAAAGCTGGTGTGCTAATAATTAGCTCAGAATTTATTATATATCTAAGGACAAATGGGTATCTTCTCACTACCTGTTATTTTTATAATAAAATTCTTCAAATATGATTTTACAGATTTAGTATAGAGAAGAATAAAAATGTGTTTTTCAAATAGACTAATATTTGAAGAAGTCATAGGCATACAGGAAAATTGCACAAGGGACAAATAGTTCTCATATCCTTCCCTCTCTTTCCTCACATACACCCCTTATTTACAAGTTGTATTAGTGTGATTCGTTTGTTATGAATGATAACCCAGCATTAGTACATTATTTTAATTTAAATCCCTAGTGATATTAGGGCATACTCTTTGCATTGTACAGTTTTTGGTTTGCCCTATGCATTATTTTATGTATTCATCGTTACAGTATAATATGGAATAATTTTGGTTTCCTCAAAATGCCCTGGGTGCCAGCTATTCATCCTTTCACCTTCACCTGAAGCACTGGCGACCTTTGATATTTTACTGTCTTTTTATAGTCTTGCTTTTTCCAGAATGTCATATGGTTGGAGTCATATCGTATTTAGCCTTTTCACACTGGCTTCTTTTCCTTAGTGCTATGGAATTAAGGTTCCTCCATGTTCCTCCGTGACTTAATACTTCATTTCTCTTTACTGCTGAATAATTCTCACGTATGCATGTACCACAATTTGTTAATCTGTCCACTTATTTACAAACAACATGTTTGCCTCCATTTTTTGTCAATTAAAAAGGAGTAAATACATCCTGCTTTATAACTCTTGTAATGAAAAATTTCAATATATGCTCAATGTGTTGTTATTTATGATTTAAGTTCTTTCACATTTTGGTTATGCTCTTTCAGAAAGAAAATACATTAGTCTTTTTTTCCAAAACTATATGTGTGTTTATTGTGAATAAAGCTGACATAAACATTCCTGTTCAGGCTTTTGTGTGGACATAAATTATCACCTCATTGAATAAATATTAAGGAGCATGATTGCTGCATTGTATAGTAAACCTATGTTTTGTTTTCTGTGAAACTACCAAACTGTCTTCTAAAGTGATTCTACCATTTTGTCTTTCCACCCAATAAATGAGAGCTCCTTTCGTTTCACATGCTCACTGTCATTTGTTATTGGCAGCATTTTACAAATCCCTAATACATGACATTGAGCATTTTTACATGCTTATTGCCATTTACATGTCTTCTTTGGTGAAATTTTTGTTCAGAATTTTGTCCACTTTTATTTGTCATAATTACTCACTTTTAAGACTTAAGTCTGTATTTTGAATAAGAGTCCTTTTTCACATATCTGTTTTGTGAAAAATTTCTCCCAATCTGTGGCTTCTCTAACAGTGTCTTCTGCAGAGAAGAATTTTTAAAAAATTTCAATGAAGCTCAATTTACCATTTTTTTCTTTGATAGATTGTGGTGCTTTTGTTGGTTGGTTGGTTGGTTGGTGTTGTATCTAAAAAGTTATTAGCAAGCCCTTACCTGTGGCATGTCATCCCTCAAAGCGAAAGGTCGCTGGTTTGATTCCAGGTGAGGGCGCAGGCCTGGGTTGCGGGTTAGGTCATGGCAAAAGGCAGCTGATCAATGTTTCGCTCCCTCTCTGTCTCCCTTTCCTTCTCTCTAAAAAATAAAGAAATAAAATATTTAAAAAATAAAATCAAAAGTCACTACCAGACCTAAAATCACTGAAATTTTATTCTATGCTTCTAGAAGTTTTATAGTTTTGCATTTTACATTTATGTCTATGATACATTTCGAGTTTATTTTATGTTATTAGTTTATTATTTTATTTTAATTTAATTTAATTTTAATTTTTTTTAATTTTTTTTTTTTTAGAGAGGAGAAGGGATAGAGAAAGAGAGGGAGGGGAACATCAATGTGTGGTTGCCTCTCGTTTGCCCCCTACTGGGGACCTGGCTTGCAACCCAGGTAATGTGCCCTAGGCCGGAAAACGAACCTGTGACTTTTTAGTTTACAGGCGGCCACTTAATCCACTGAGTCACACCAGCTATGGTTTGAGTTTAATTTTTTTGAAAGGCATATGGTCTGTAGGTAGATTTATTGTTTTACATTTGTGTACTTGTCCCAGGATCATTTGTTGAAAAGATGGTCCTTTTTTATAGAACTACCTTTACTCCTCTGTCAAAGATGAATTGACTGTTGGTGTGGGTTATTTCTGAGTTCTTCATTCTCCCCAATTTGTCCACTTTATTCATTCCTTTACCAACACTACAATGTGGTCATTATTATTATAGCTTCATATCAAATCTTGACTAAGATTGTGTCATTCTCTACAATTTTTTTCAAAAAAATTCTTTTGCATCTTTTGGTTTTTCTCCATAACCTGAAATAGTTGATAATCCACAAAACAATGTTCTGTAGTTTTTATTTGGATTGCAGTGGATCGATATACCAGATATGGGAAAACTGACATATTAATAACCTTGAATCTTATTATCCATGAACCTAGAACAACTCCACATTTATTTAAATTTAATTTGCCTCATTTATTAGAGTTTTTCTTTTTCCTGTAATAGGTCTGGCATATATAGTGTTAAATTTACGTTTTTTTTTTTCTTTTCTTCTTTTTTGTGTTAATCTAAATGATATTGTGTTTATTTTCAAATTACTATTGTCCATTGCTAATGTATAAGAAAGCAATTAACTTTGTCATGTTATCCTTATATCCTTGCTATACTTTCTAATTAGTTCTAGCAGCTTTTTTTTTCTTTTTGTTTTTGTTTTCTATTACTTGACATTTTTTAAAGAGACAATCCTATCATCTGTGCATAGAGTTTTACTAACTTCTGCTTCTAATATGACAGAAACTGTATGTCTAGTTATTCTTTAGCAAGATAGGGAATTTCTCTCTACTCATAATTTTCTGAGAGTGTATGTCATAAAGGGATGTTGGAGGCTTTTTTCAAATAATATTTTCACACCTATTGATTTGATAGTATGAATATTTTTCATTTTTTAGCCTGTTGATTTGATGAATGACCTTAATTGATTTCCAAATGTTTAACCAGCTGTGCATAGTTGAAAAAAAAAGTCCACTTGGTAAAATATTGTTTTCTAAAGTAATAAGTACTATTATCATGATTACTTCATTTTATTAACTCATTTTTTATATTTAAAATATATTAAATTTTACCCACCAAACAAACTTGTGTGTCTGTGTGTGTATGTTTGTATACCCTCTCAAAAAATGTTTTCACCATGTTAGACAAAAGAGAAGTAGCGAGTAGTTAATCTACAGTGATGTTAAGTGTAAGCACACAGCTCCCAGACTTACCTCTTTCCCAATAAAGTTATTATTTAAATGCTGAAAACACTTTAAAGTCACAAACATGTAGCAGCTCTTTAAAAATGAAATGAAAAGTGATAGAGTTAATATATCACTGTCTTATGACTTAAGAAGTAATTACAAAAGCAAAAACCTGGAAGGTCTCCTGGGATGTGATGTTACATGCTTCCCTTTATGCTTCTTATTTGTCAGACATTTACTTGCTTTTATGCTTCACTCTCTTGAAATTGTATCCCGCTCCTCATGTGCACCTTGTAATCACAGAGGAGCTGACATTTAAGGGAGTAAATAGTCTCTCTTCCAGGTGATTAATGAAAAGCCATAAATCCTCTTAGCCTCTGATGAATCGTAACAGATGCTTCACATCTTGTGGCATCAGAGCATTACAGCAGACAACTAACTGAAAGAAAATGGACCATTTAACAAATATGCTTGCATCCAGAAGCCTGCGCTATAACATTTATAGATCCTAAAGAAATACCTTACTCTGAGATGTATGTTGTTATTCTTCAATGGTCCCATATTGATGAAAAACTTCTGAAGAAAATTGCAGAGTGAGAAGTCAATAGGAATAGCACAAGCCACATTTTTTACCCTAGAAGTGGAAGACCCACAATTCAAGCAACTGCCATATCCAAAGCAGCATATCACCCTGGGTCAACACGGGAATGAGCACCCTGGTAGGCAAGGTGATGAATGAATGAGGTGGGATTTTTTGAGGCTCAATTACCAACTGTAATTTTGTGAAGCGATGGTTTTGGTCCCATTCAGGCTGTTTCTTAGCAAGAAATGGAATCTGTTTGAATTTTGGCTTTCTGAAATATTGAATGAAAAGTAAGAAAAAGTAACAAGACTCTAATTAGCTAGAATGGAAAGCTGGCAATCTCATTAACAATTATCTTCATCTCATAGTTGTCAGGTAATTATTGCTAAACCAATTAGAATATATTGTGTTATTAATGGAAGATATTAATCTACACAGAGATTTAATGTATCACTAGTCTGAGTGAGTCAGGGAGGGTCACATGCCGTAACTTTCCACAGGCACCTTCCAATAGTCCAGTACATGGACACACTGAGTTGTGTGAATACAAAGCAAACATCCACTTCAGTGCCTTATTTTATGGAGTTCAGTTACATGGATGAAAATTAGTAATATGTGACTAGTCTTAATTGATAGTGGCAAGCTATTGTGGGTATTTTCTTTTTTTACAAACAAGAAGTTAATTTTTTTAACTTACGTAATTCTGAATGAATTATGTAGAAGATTGGATATTGAGAAATTAAGACTATCGAATATGAATGCAAAGAAACATGTTGTTTATCCTACTGTTCATCTTGAAGTAATTTATAGTATCTCACTTTATAAGGTAATTTTAGTAGAACAGAATTTACAGTGTTCAGTGTTATATCACTAATTGCATTGCATGTTGCTGTAATTGCTAAAGCGTTCCAGACTGCGGTGACTCCCACTGATCTCTGCATCCTGATATTGACACCCTGTGTGTTCTTCCATTCTACAGAAAGCTGACTGGTGTAAGGAATAGAGCACTGAGATAATGACAGAACGTGATTTCCAAGGTTCTTTGAGGCATTGTGGAATAGACCTTTCTCTCTTGGATGACTGGGTCCAGAGAAGCCAGCTACCGTGGCATGCGGACCACCCAATAGTGCCAGTGAGAGGTGCATATGACAAGGAACTGAGGTTTCCTGCCAGCATCTGTATTGGTGAGCTATGTAGGAAGGAAGTATTCCAGTCACAGACCTTCATAGCACTTCAAACCAGTCAATATCTTGACTGTAACCTAATAAGGGACCCAGTGACAAAGCTGCTTTCGAATTCCTGACCCATAGAAAGAGTGAGTAACAGTTTTTATTTTAATCTTCTGAATGTTAGGATAATGTGTTTTATCAAGAACAACAAAACCTAATAACCAGACTTTTCATGTGAGCCATATAATTACTGTTTTATTTAATTGTGTTGACATTTTTCTAAATTGTTTATGCCAGTCACATATCTGGGATAATGGTAATTCGGTTTATGCTCAGTGCTTTATCATAAGATCTACATTGCTTAACATGGCATAAGAAGATTTGGGTTCAATTCACTTCAGAACAAGCCTTTCTGTTGTTCATAATTTTCTCTCTAAAATACCTTTATTTTTCCTATGCAAGAGTTCTGCTACTTTTTAGAACAAAACTATTTTATTCTTTAGAGAAAATATATGTGGTATTTATTCATTGAATTCTTTAGTGATTTCGTGATAGAGTAAAATAGATACTCTTTTCTTTTTTCAAAGAAATGTGCTTATACTGTATTTTTTAATAATCCCATTCCTATTTAACTATTCATTAAGGCGTATCTTCCTTAATAAAGTCAAAGTCAGGAGTTCATTACTATCCATGTAACACATTGACCCTTGACTGACATTGATTATAAGAATAATAGACGCTTCCTGTTAAACACTCTACAGCAGACAAGATATTAAGTACTTACACACATTATCTGTATAATGCTCATAATAGCCTCCTCCTCAACAATGAGCATGTATATTTTTTGAATTTTAGAGGTAAGGAAGCTAAAGTTTATTTTTTTAGCTTAATTACCTGTTGCTCCCAATTTTTCAACTAGTATACAGGAGGCATGAATTCATCTTAGTCATAAATTATGTTTAAAGATACCTACTCAGAAATATGACAATTTGGGCCTTTTTATTTATATATTTAGGTATTTGGGCATGATTATCGTCTAGGTTTCTATGCCTTATCACAACTACTTCTCTAAAATTAAAATTTTATTTGTGTATTCATTTTAGACATACTGATATTATCTATTTCATGTCATAATTTATGTTGGCTCCTGGCAACAAAATGGTGAGCAAGGAAAGAAATGATCTGACCTTGGAGCTCATGGCCTACTAGGTAAAACAGGCTTTAACTGAGCAACAGAATAGATAAGCATAAATTTGCAAGTGCCTGAAAAGGGGTATGTCTGTGTGTGTGTGTGTGTGTGTGTGTGTGTGTGTGTTTATACATATAAAAAATTTTTGTTCAGGATAGGACATAACCCAAGGCTGAAACTAATACTAATAAATAAATTAGTATTTTCCACTCAAAGAAAAGAGAGGAGTTATTTCTGGCAAAGAGAATGTCATGTGCAAAATGTCTAAGGGTTATATATCAAGACATCTGGTGAGATTTGTAAAAGAGGAGGGGGCTTTATTTATTATGATTCATTACACTTTACAAAGACACAATAAGTAACCTTTGGTGTCACTGATGTCAAAAAATTTTTTGATAGACTTATAGATGGAGAGCAGGATGACAGCTGGTGGCTGAGAGGAGATGGAGGGAATGAACGAAAAGGAAAAGTGACTCATGGACATGGACAGTAGTGTTGCGATTGCTGAGGGAGGGGGTATCAGTGGACTAAATGGTAATGGAAAAAAATAAAGATTAAATTTTTTTAAAAAAGCAACATTTTCCAAAAGACATATTCCAAATTTATGCCTTTTCGAAGGAGGTGTCATAAGGAAAAAAATGAATCACACCATGAAAGAATTTTTTTTTTAAAAGTTCATTGTAAATATTGTGTAGAAACAAGAGTGATATAGATAAAATAACCAGAAGACCTATGTTATAGCACAGGAAAAAGGCTAAAAGTTAAAAAAAAAATTGAAACAAAGTCCAACTCCAGAAATTTCTCCTTGAACATTAGTAACAGACTGAGAAACTACCAGTGGCTTCATTTTTATAGAATTATCGTGTTAAAAAATTTAAAGAAACAAATATAATTATTTAATATTAAGATACTTCATTTTAATACCTGTGATAACATTTTAAAGAAACTCTTTGCAATACTGTCAGTCAGCAGCTAGGAATGAGTCTCCAGATGGAAAATAGAGGCAGGGCCCTCGCCATTACAGTCTAAGAAAGAACTTAGTACTGGAAGCTGGAAGCAGAAGGGAGACACGTCTCAGCCATTGACGCAGCAGTCTTAAGCCCGGTCCAGTAAGACTGCCAGACATTCCAAACATCACGAGCAAAACTATGATAGTGCAGGAGGAGAGGAGCCCTTGAAAGTCTGTGCGTGTCATCTCCACTAGCTGGGAAAGAAAACCTTTGGAGCTGGGTATTCATCCCAAGGTCTAGAGGAGGGGAAAGAGGTGGGAGAATCTAGAAGCTGACCAAAGCATATAACCTCTGAACCCCAATATGGAGGGCACTTAGATTAGCTGAGTGCCCACTTGTAACCTCGGCTCAAGAGTATAGAATAAACTTACTAACAAACTTATTAACAACTTTATTTCCTCTATACATGTGGCTTTCAGACGAACTGGGTGACTGCTTGCAGCTTTGTGCTCATATGTGTTACCTGAATAAACTTATCCCGTTCCACTGTATGTGTTGGTCTCTTGACTGAATTCTTTTCTTGTGAGCAAGAGAAGAGCTGAGGAGAGGTGGAGAGCCCCCTGACGTGGGTCTCCCCGGTAACAACGGGATATGGTGATTTTCTAATGGGAATTGAGAAAATTTTAGCAGGAAACAGTAACCAACTGCGGCAAAAGAAGCATCAATCCCAGTAAAGATGAAATAATGATCATAACATTTATTCATTACAACATTTCTTAGAATCTTTCTACACTCACTGTCACATTTGAAAAGCAATCTTTCAAATATGTGTATTAGTTCAGGTGACTTTATCAGGGTTTTATATTTCTTTCCTGATGAAGTATATATCACATTTATTTATACTCTCTAAATAAAAAAAATTACTAAGAAACTGGGAAGAAATCAAACAAACAGAAATAAACCAAAAAGTTATTCAGTATAAGAAAATTTGCTGACTTAAAGTATGTATTAAGGATCTATTTTATCAGTTAGAAACATGCAAAATATTCTTGTCCAGGTAGAAAATTAAAATACCCCAATGTTTTCAAAAATAAAGTTCATCACAAAACAGGTAGCCTAAAGTTAGGACTTTATACACTAACAAGAAAAGTTCTAACAAATTTTATAAAGGTATATAAAAATTCCTACATCATAGTTTTTAGAAATGAAATGTCCTTCAAATACAGAAAAAACTGTATTAATAAAATTATAAGAAACAAAAGCAATTATATGAGATATTTCCAGAAAAAGTCTAATCATTGTTAATATAAGGAGAACAGCTCGCATGACATTCATGTAACCTGGCAGCCCAGGAGAGTGGACTGGAATGCGCATGCATGAACAATGATGAGTTCAATACACTAGTCAGTCGGGGCAATGGACGCTGTTGAGTGAGCATGTGTACTGTGTGGCTATCACATAAAAAATGACTGAGCGAGTAGAGCAAGGAATTTGCATCACATTTTATGATTTTGTGCAGAAATGTTAGCTTGAACATTTCTCTGCAGAAGCTATTCTGATGGTTCAGAGGCTGTAGCTATGGGCAACTGGTGATTGGCAGCTTCATCACAAGAAAGCACCCGCTCATGTGTCATGCCTCTTGCAGAGTTTTTTGGTGAAGCACCAAATCACCCAGATGACTCAGCCCCAGTACAGCCCAGATTTGGCACCCTGTGACTTCTGGCTTTTCCCACAACCAAAATCACTTCTGAAAGGGAAGAGATTTCAGACCATTGATGAGATTCAGGAAAATATGATGGGGCAGGTGATGGCAATTGGGGGAACTATGTGTACTTTAATGGGGACTGAGGCATCATTGTCCTATGTACAATGTTTCTTATATCTTATATCTTCTTCAATAAATGTCTCTATTTTTCATAGGACATGGCTGGATACTTTCTGGACAGACCTCATATTCTAATGTTTTTTGATTCAATAGCAACTATTTAAATAGCATTAAGAGTACTTTTGTGATATTTCAGAAACAATAAATTAGTTTTATTTTACATAGAGGCATGACTGCTTATAGATAACTTGAAAAATTCACTTTCTTCATTTGCCTTAGATTCTTCCAAATTTTTATTTTTCTACTGCTGAGAAATGGTAGTTTTAACAGTTTCTAGAATTATTTTTTATATCATATATTTCTAAGAGGAGCAGGTGTGTTAAAAGCACTTATAGAACCCTCAATTAAGCATTGAACTATATTTGTTTATGAACATCTTTAATTTGTCAAATTTGAATCAAACATTAAAAAACACTTTCGATTAAACTACCCTTTCACAAGTTTTTTTTTTCTTCCTTATTCTCTGTTATTAGATTATTTTGTAAGCCCTTCAAATATACTTCATAAATAAAATGCAATCACAGATGTGGTTAGCACCTTGTAAGAGAAAAGAGTACATATTTTACCTTCTTGCTATTATCCTTTTTTTAAAGATTTTATTTATTTTATTTTTAGACAGAGGGGAAGGGAGGGAGAAAGAGAGGGAAAGAAACATTAATGTGGGGTTGCCTCTTGCACGTCCCGCTCTGGGGACCTGGCCCGCAACCCAGGGATGTGCCCTGACTGGGGGATCAAACCGGTGGCCCTTTGGTTTGCAGGCCAACGTTCAATCCACCCAGAGCTACACCGGCTGGGGCTTACTATTATCTTTAAGATTCTATAATACTCTGAAGATGATATGGTAATAAACTTAAAAACCCAGTGTTGTAAACATGGGGAGACAGATGCTATGTCACTAGGGTATAATAGACTAGATTTGCTCATCAGTTCCTTTAACAACAAACTTATTGTATCACCCTCATCTCTAATAAATTTATCAAATAAACAATCCTATTTTAAGTTGCAAGACAATATCACCACTCTCACGCTATATAATATGTTTAGGAAAATATAAAAAACTTAGATACTATGTCTCCTGCTATTGTTTTAAATTGTCATCACCAAGATACTGACATTTCTCAGTGAAATGCAGTTTTGATTTCCAAAATGACTGCACCATTGTACATCCCACCAAAAATGCGTTACTTGAATTTTTCAACTTCATCAACACATGGGCCACCTTAACCAGTGTACAGTGATATCTCTTTTTGGTTTGTGATTGGCAATTTCCTGATTGTTGGTGACGTTGAACACCTTTTCATATATGTGTCGATCATTTGTATGTCATCTCTGGAGAAATGTATATTCAGTACTTAGCCCATTTTTTAATTGCATTATTGTTGCTTTGTTTTGTTTTGTTATTGAGTTCTAGGAGTCCCTTACAATTTTTAAAACAGTAAACTCTTGTCAGGTATGAGATTTAAAAATACTTTCTCGCATACCACAGCATGCCTTTTCACTCTGCTGTTTCCTTTGTGTGCAGCAGCTTTTTAGTTTGAAGAAATCCCAGTTACCTTTCTTTCTTTGGTTGTCTGTGCTTTTTGGTGTCATGTCTGTGAAACTATTGCCAAGGCTAATGTCAAGCAGCTTTTTTCCTATGTGTCCTTCGAGGAGTTTTACAGTTTCAGGACTTATATAACATTGAAGTCAGGATCTAGAATAAATTTTCTCACCCCATGCCTACTGTACTGATATTTACAATAGTCAAGAAGCAGAAACAACCTACATGTCCATGGACAAATGAATACATTTTAAAAAATGGAACATATGTGTAATTATTATTAGTCTTAAAAAAGAAAGAAAATCTGCAATATGCAGCAACATGGAGGGACTTTGAAAATAATATGCTAAGTGAAGTAAGCCATTCACAGAAGGACAAATACAGAATAATTTCACTTATACGAAGTATCTAAAATAGATTCATAAGAGCACATGGCAGAATGGTAGTTCCCAGGAGCTAGAGGGAGGGGGAAATAAGGAACTGCTGAACAACGTATATAAAGTTTCTGTTATGTAAAATGGATAATTTCTAGAGGTCTGTTGTACAGCAGTTCACAAAAACAAAAGTTTACAGCTAACAAATCTGTATGGTGCACTTACAAATCTGTTAAAAGATCAGATATCACATTTAGTGTTCTAACAACAACACATTTTTTAACATGTAGCTTTTAATATAATGAAATAATAAAATATTCCCATGTAATATCTATAGTTCTTTTATCCAGTAATTAGATTTGGAATGTAGGAGATAAGTTAATGTTGTATCAAATATATATTATTTTTTATTGATTTAGTCCACAATATAACTCAGTGATTAAAGAATACTTAGAATATAGATTTTCTGTAGCATTGCTATGCAAAAGGAAAATCAATAATCTTAAAGAGTTAATTATCTTTAATATGATTATTGATATATATTTGAGAGTTTACTATGCATATACTCTTCTGCTAAATGTGCAAACAAAAGGAATTTTAAAATATACACTCTGGCATCAAGGTTTTGCAGTGTGGAGGCAGAGACTGACTAATGACAAGAAAATAAATAACAACATAAAAAAAGAAATATTGGTATATAATAACAATTTGTTGATGATATTGAAGCAGGACTCATTAAGAATGAAGGTTGTTGACAACACTTTTCAGAGATAAAAGTAATAACTTAAATCAGGTACAATATGGGAATGTACACAAAATATTCAGAGAAAAACCTATAGGTCTTTTTGGTTAAAGAACGAAATATAAAGGAGGGACAATCAGAGAATTTCAGAAGTTGGGAGGAACAAATTTTTGAGTCTCTAAATACAATATAAAATAAGTTATTCGTTAACCTGTGTTTAACTTTTAAGAAATGTTGAAAAATCTTTGATTAACAGCTCAAATATACTTGTATATAATTTAATTGTCTGTAAATTGTCAAAAAAGTGATCTAGGAATTATGCTGATCTTTCACTCATCTGATATATCCCAAATTTATTAAGGGATCTGATAAAAATACTCCTTACAATTTTTTGGACCTATTTTTTTTTTTTTCGTGTGACCTGTCACCACCCAAGCTCTGTATAGTCTATAAATAGTTCAATTTTCTAAATCACTTTTCTTCCTTATGTCTCTCCTATGTTCCTAGTACTTATCTCTTTCTCTTTTCTTCAGAATCACTTATCTAAATCCACTATCTTCATTTTTTCTTCCATTATCAGAAAATGTTCCTGATTCTACTCTTTACCCAAGTGTTTCCCCAATTGTGCCCTGTGGATCACTGCTCGATGACTACTGTATCAAAATTGTCCATCTGTTCCCTGCGATTGCTGTTTTTTAAAACATTTAATGCTCTATAATGCCTAGCCCTGTAATTTACTCTTAGTAAAGTCAGTTGGACTTATTGAACTGATACACTTCAATTATATTTCGTAATCAAATTTTTAAACTATTGGAAATACTCAAATGTCAAGAAATTTCTGTAAAAAATTAGTTTTATTACATGAACACTCTGTCAGTTTCCGGAAATTTCTTCTCTAGTTATGGTCTGTGATTGACAAATCTTATTGCTATTATAAAGACGTGATTCTATCAAGCCAAATTGTTGCATTGCTTTTATTATCTCTATTTAGTCATGATCTCTGGACATGTTAGAAGGTTCCTAGGTTCTTAATAGCATTTGGATTATTCTGGGTTAAAAAGAAGTACTTGAATGGATGTTGACATTGAAATCCAGTCAGGGAGCCCAACTTTCCGGCAACGACAGCCCTGTCACAACCCAGGCTTCCCAGCAGCACTGCCCAGATTTCCTTTTTACCCACATTGGATACATAGGGCTCTAAGTGTCCAGGAGAGAATAGCTTCAGTGTAGGCATTAGGGATACCTAATAAGTGAGTAAATGCACAGCTATATATTCATGTTATTACTTACAATGGTGCTCAACATTTGACACCATCCCAAGCCTGCATTAATTTTTTAAACTTTATTTTTATTGTTGACACTATTACAGAATGTTCTCATTCTCCACCCACCCGCTTTGCCCACCTCCACCCAGCCCCTGCTTCTCCTTCCCTTTGGTCATCACCACACGGTCCTCCATGCCCATGGGTTTTGCATACGTGTTCTCTAGCTAGTCCCTTCACCTTCTTTCATCCTGTCTCCCCTACCTCCTCCCCTTGGCAGTCATCAGTCTGTTCCATGTGTCCATGCCTCTGTTTTTATTTTGCTTGTCAGCTTATTTTGTTCATTAGATTCCACATGTGAGATCATTCTTAAGTACTCATCACTTCAGTCTCTATTACCCAAAATCCAGCTTTAACAGTGAAACAGAAATGAAGAAAAACCTGTCAAGACAAGTACAGGAGCAACCGAATAATGAAGAAAGCATTGCTTAAGGGAAGAGGAAATGAGATAGCATAGCTTGCACTAGATGCATATATTACTTAAAGAGTTTTTTCTCTGATTTCAAAATTAAAAAAAAAAAGCAGTAAATCTTGCTGTTTACCACAGCGGTGGTTATAATCAAAATGGCGATGTTTTCATAAGATCCCCTCCGGTTAAAAGTTATTCTAATGTCAACCTTTCATTCATATTATATCAGGGTATCTTTTGTTATTTCGTGAAATTTTGTAACATTTTTAAAGTTTTTAAAACAGTATGATTATTATTTTGAATTTTTCATAGGCACTATATATTTCTTGTCTTTTACAAATATAAATTCTCCTTGGACACTGTACATACTTTCAATCTACCACTTAGTATTTCTAGATATTGTTTTCTTAAACTAGCCAGATGTCTTGAAACAATCTTTTGGAAAAAGGATGATTGATTTAAAAATCTTTACAGGCTAATTATCTATGTGTTTATACTTCTCTCTTGCCAGTGTCCTTTTATCTTTACAGCAAAATGAACTCTGGATAAGAGGAGAAATGCGAGGACAGCCAACACAAAACAGTTAATGGACGTTTTATTAGAAACCAAGATTTTTCTTTATTTTTAAAGTTGATGTTATAAACTATAATTAAGTTTGAGAAAATAGATTCACTTAATCTAAAGGTGTTATTTCTGTCAAAATAGTGAAAGATTGGAGTTCCTTTGAACTGCATATCACTTATGATCAATTGTGAGGTTCTTTCATTACATTATTTAAACATTCAGTTAATTAAATTCTGGCTCCAAATGATGATTTTTGAAAAGATTACGGAAAAATCTCTAAAATTCCATGGACTTCAGTGAAGAAAACACCTTACTCTCATCTTCATTTTTCCTGAGGTTTTCTGTATAATTTGAGCAATATACCTTATTATTCTTTTGTTTCTTTCTTTTAGATTTTTAAGATTCCCATCTCTAATTACCATAGTAAAATAAAGTGTTGTCAGAACCTGCACCCTCTGTGAATAAATGCATGTCATTTAACGCAGCCAAGGCACCGTACTGTAATCATTTAAACTTCCTAACCAATACTTGTTTTCTGAATGAAATCTACAAATAAAGTCCTCATGTATCTTTATATGTCAGTTGATAACCTCTAGTCACAGTAGGTTGAGTCTTTGATAATATTTGAAAGCTCCAATAATTGAATGCTTTTATTTTTAGTCTGTTTGATGTCTTATTGCCATATGTGTGACTCATGCACCAGAGAAAGGGTAAAAAAAGGCATTTGAAATGACTAAATACCCTGGAGTGAACCACTAGTCCTAGATCAATTCAAATTTCCATTGAATTAATACCAATTACACAATTATGTACCATTGCATTATTATTATACTAAATTCCCAAACAAAAAGAATGATTATCAGAGAAGTTAATTTTGAAGTGAAAAGGTCAGGGTCATTTGTAATTATTTTTCTTTAGAATTCTATTCCTCCAGGGTTAAAAATATGTATTGCAGAGGGGAAAAATCAGCTAAAGGAACTTAAATATAGTGTACCACTTTCATCTGGGACTTCTCAGAGAAGGGTAGTAGAAATAAAGGAAAGGCAGTGTTAATTTTAACAAAAGCAACAGGAAATTGTTCGGTGAACTAAGACCCTGCAGTACAACTGAAGTCTAATGACATCCGGATACATTATAAGATAAGGATTTGGACATAACTTCATCTTTAGGCATCAATGGTAATGTGTGAAACTTTATTTCCTAATTGAACATCCATCTTCTTATCTTCTAATCATAATTTTTTATGTATTGATCTTTATTAACTTTCCTACTCCATTATTCTTTGTTTTAAAATCCACAAGGATTGCTACATCCTCCATGAGAGAGTAAGCAGATATATTTTAGCATTTCTGTATCTTCAAAGGCGGATAGTGAAAATCTTGGCTTTTAAAGTGGCTGGGAGTCCATTTTCACAGTGTGTGTGGGAGGACTGTGGGGGAGGATATTGACCTGCATACCTTTATAACCAGCACCTGTGTTTGCCTGCTTGGCATGCCATTGTGTGCCAAACCACAGTGTAAGAGACAGAGTAAAGCTGTCATTATTTGAATACATAATGAGGGGTAGTTCGAGAAAACATGACCTCCTTCTTAATGATGGTTCATGAGCATTAGCTAAACTAGGCTTTATGGATGCACTTCTGCAGAACAGGGTACAGGCATCTGGGTGAAAAATTTGAAGAACTGAGAAAATATACATTACAAAAGAAAACCAAGTTGTTTTTATTATTACAAAGCAAACAACATTGATAACATTTTTAAATTATCAAATTTATTTCTTTGTTCATGTATATGTTGAAAGTTCGTATTTGGATAATATAGTGTCATTATCGAAACACTCTATTAGTGCCTGAAATACACGTTTCACAATAAATAGTTTTTTGAAAATTAAATAGTGTTTAAATAAACATGGGGATCTTGACCTCCCGAATATCAAAGGTTACAATGTATATTGATGACAGATTTAAGGCATGACTAGAAGCTAAACAAACACTTTCAAAATTATAACAATATGATAAACGTGATGAAAGAGTACAATGTTTGACAATGTGAATGAAATACTAGTTGCCACAGATAAAATGGTATCCACATTTTAAAATATTTTTTTCTAAAATCATTGTGAGATGAGGCATGGTAAGACAATGGAGCAAGAATTTTGCAAGTCAGGCAAATTCGAGTTCAACCAGTACCATGTGTGTATTTTGGGGCAACTTAGATTTCTGAATGTTATTGCTTTTATTGGTAAAATAAGGATAATATTATCACTTGAAGTTTTGATATAAGGATTAAACTGAGTGTATACAAAGCATCTGCAACTGGGTATAGTTGTCTGATAGGCAAACACTAAATTTTAGCTTTATTTATTACTTATGTAAAGTTGTGGTATAAGGTAGTTCTTAATAAAGGCCACAGCTAAGAAGAGTCTCACTAAGTTTAATGTTTTACATTAACGCTAAACATTTTTGTAGCTGAAGGTAATTCAGACCTAATAATACTAATCTTTGTAACTTGATAATATTTCTATCTCAATGGTATGCTCTCTCAAACAGGCAATAACACATAGTGTTGATGGCGTTCATGGTTTAAATATAAAGACTAAAGTGAATTTTATTAGAAATAAAGAAACAATTAATGTTTAAATTGAGTATAATTTTTAAAATATAACATCATATTGTTTTTTCAAGAAATGGATATCTACCTGAAAAATCATGAATGTACAATATTCAGACCTTACACCCTCGACAAAGTCTAACTCAGAAGGAATCATTGGACTAAATGGAATGGACAAAACTATCAAACTGTTAGAAGATAACACAGGAAGAAGCTCTAGGTGACCCTGGCCAGGGCCATGATTTTATTGATATTAGCAAATGGATGATTCATAAAAGAAATTATTGATAAGCTGGATTTCATTAAAATTAAAAACTTTTGCTTTATAAAATACACTGTTGAGAAAATGAGAGACATGCCACAGACTGTGAGAAAATATTTATAATGTCATACCTGATAGAGAAATATTATCCAAAGTGTGCAAAGCACTCTTAAACCTCAACAATAAGTAAACAAACAATCCAATTAAAGAGTGGGCCAAAGAGCTTACAGACACCCAGCCAATGAAGATATGCAGATGGCAAATAAACACATGGAAAGACGCTCCTTGTCCTACGTTAACAGAAAATGCAAATGCAAATGCAAATGAAACACCAACATACCTATTAGAATGGTCAAAAGCCAGAATGCTGACAATACCAAATGCTGAAAAGGATGTGGAGGTACAGGAACTCTCTTTCATTGCAGGCAGGAAGGTAAAATGGTACAGTCACTTTGGAGGATAGTTGGGCAGTTTCTTTCAAAACAAAGCAAATCCTACCATATGATCCATCAGTCGTTCTCCTTGGTATGTACCCAAATGAATCTAAAACTTATGTCCACATGAAAACCTGCACACAAATATTTATAGCAACTTTATTCATAATTTCCAGAACTTGGAAACAACCAGAATGTTCTTCAGAAAGCAAATGGATAAGTAGACTGTGTATTATCCAAACAATAAATATTATTTATGAGAAAGCCTGGAAGAGGTTTAAATGCTTATTAGTAGGTGAAAGAAGCCAATATGAAGAAGTTACAAACTGTACATTTCAACTACATGACCTTCTGGAAAAGGCAAAACAATGGATAAAAAATAAGTGGTTGCCAAGGAGGGATGACTTCGACAAAGTGCAGAGGATTTTTATTGAAGAGAAAATGTGCTTTATAATAATACTACCATGGTGAATACACATTATTATACATTTTTCAAAACTCATAGAATGTACAGCACCCACATGAACCCTAATATAACCTGTGAACTTATCATGATGATACATATTAATAGAAGTTAATCAGTTGTAACAGCTGCACCGCTCCAGGTAAGGACATTGATATTTAATGTGGCTGGACTTCTTGGGGCCAGCAGATATATGGGAACTCTATCTTCTGGCTGATTTTGCAGTGAACCTAAAACTTATGGTTTTTTTAAGAAGCAAATCTCTCATTCTATAATACTGTTTTTTTTTAGGATTAAAATGATATATTCATTAAAATAATAATCTTTATTTTAGCTTACAAGCAATACCATGGAAATAAAGGCACCATAGGGAGAGGCCTAAAAAGCAGAATAATGGAAATATCTGATACCGAATCTATATGTATATTAATTCTAACAATGCTTAAATTATATATTGTTTATACAAGAATTTGAAATAAATGTAATATCCTGATAACTATCTGTATTGTATTTTCTTTGTCAATATTTGATTCTATGTAAAAGAATAGTAAATCAATTCTTAATAAATTGTGTTTGAAAAATACGAAGTATTAATAAACAGAAATCAATTGTTCTGAATTTTTTTTAATGCCAATGAGGTTCTGTTTTTCATAAGTATATGTTACCCAATTCACTAAGTCATTTAACATTTTTCTAGTTGTATCTAAAATGTACTTATATATAATTTTGAATAAGCTAGAATTATGTAATCCATGTCTAAAGTAAGTGTAATGTCTGTTTTTTTTTCAAAAAAATATTAAAAGCAGAGTGCCCTACCTAATTGCAGAAGCAAAGTATGTGTAACAGCAACACATATATTTTTCTGCAACTCCTTTTGGCCTGCACACATCTATGGTTATGACAGGAAGTCTGGTGAAGAAAAAGCAAAGAGAATAAAACAAAACAAAATAAAATAACAATAGAACAGGGTTCCAACTCTGACTTTGTTACTTTTACTAGTTAAATAATGCAAGACAAATCTCCTAAATCCTTTATTTGTAAAATGAGAAAACTAGAATTGATGGGCTACAGAAGTTTGTGATGCACCAATATCTGAAATTGTTTGCTGTACTCTAATACAAGGAATTCTTCCATTATATATTTTCCAAATCAAAGTTCTTCAGAATGCCAGAACTGGTGCAAAATGTGTCTCTGAAAATCTTAATTGATGAAACCATATGTAGCATTTACAGTGATCTTATTCTTCTTGAATCCTGAGTCCTCTGAACTCTATCATTAACTTTCCTACCTTTCCGGGTGTATTTTTTGACAGTATGAATCATAAAAACATAGTAACAGGGGCTGATGTGTCTTTGGATTGTTCCTAACACCAAGCAATGGGATGGAAGTACACTTTACATGTATTCACTAACTGTGATTTCATCAATGATAACGCCAAGAATTTGAAATTGAGTGAATTTTCTTTGGAACAAATGATGGGATTTTCTCATTGGAAGAACCTAAGAGATGTAAGAAGCAAAAAAATTATTTGTGTAAGATCAGATCATCTGCTTTTTATTTTTTAATTTTAAAATTAAAGTACTTTATTAAAAGTCTACAATTTTAAATGATTTTCATTGGAAATTAGATGAATATTTGTGTGTGTGTGTGTGTGTGTATTTTGTTGTTTTGAATTGTTTCCTTTCTCCATTCACTAATCTGCTGAAAGATGGTTACTAACAGAAGAGTATTTGTCTATTCGATTATGCTTCTGAAGCAGCTAGAGGAGGGTCCTGCATCTGGAGGGCTCTTCCGTGTCACATGTACATACAACGAGATACACGTAATCAATATCAGTTCATCTTTTAAAAAAACAAGTCAGTCTTTTAACATAATTGATAGACAAATGTTGTTATTAATAAAAATTTGGAAAAGTTCTTTCAGATTCGCAGTTCACCACTAGTGGTATCATGTAAAGTTTTAGGGTTATTGTTTCCCTCACTTAGAAGCTGTGAGGTTTGGACAACATTTCACAGACTTTCACCTTGAGTACACACAAAGAAAACCCGTTGTGTTTTATAAAACAGATAATGGCGTGCATTTTTATGTGAGACAAAAACTTGTTAAATGAAATAATTTTAATAATATATTCACATTATAATTCAATGACAAACAGCTATGATATCATTTTTTATTTGAGACATTGTTATGATGATAAAGCTCAGATAATACTTGGGAAAATATCTGTTCAGGATGCATGGAATTGAAAAGGCAGAATGAATATTCTATTTTTAATCATTTGTCTAATCCTAGTTGAATAGGTTATTCTTGATACGTCAGCTCAGGTGTAGGGTTACTCCTGCTGAGAAGAACTTGTAATTGTCTCTTTTCCTATGAGAAAAGTGTGTCCTTTTATGATGTCGCAAGAAGAAAACTGCGGCCATTCATGTCTGTATTGTAAAAGTGGTCAGGGAAAAGAAACGGAAAAGAACCCTCAAAATCATTGTAAAATCACTTCCCAGTTACTAGTAGATCCACACTTTCTCCGTGGCCAGCATTTTTATGCATGTGGATCAGTTTCTATGTTGAGAATAATCTCCAATAAGAATTTAGTCGTAAGTCTTGTATTTGCTGAAATTTGGTGATCTTTCTTTGGATATTTATTTGTGTTTGTTTCAACTAAAAAAGACTGTTTTGTCCAACAATTCCGAAATTTAGCAGTATTATTTTTCTTTTAAAAATCACTGATTATACAACTATTAGTTATCAAAGAAAAGTAAGTAATATAGAGAAAATTACATGAACATTGAGGCTATTGCTATTATCCATCTCATCTTTATTAGCTCTCCCCTCAAAAAATAAAATATATATTTATTTATTTGGTAGTTCTCCAAATATAATGCATATGAAAAAATATAAGCCATTGTTTTTAAAAGCTGCATTTTAATAACAAAGGAACACTCAAATCACACTCTTGAGTCCTGGATCAAAATTAAACCCTTTTCAATTAATTGGGCCAAAGTATCAATCAATACAGCTTAAAGGTCACTTAGATGGTACTTCAATTTCCTTAATATTAGGACAGAAAGAAAAGTCTTTCTCTCCTCCATGATATGAGATTAATTCAAGAGGAAGAATCATCATCATTGATATCATCCTTTCTTAAAAGATCGTAAAATTTTTATCCCAGTATGGAAATTAATGGGGGTTATCTAAAGAATGCCTTCATATGTTTACAGTAGGTATTTTCATAGGTATTTAGTATAAAAATATTTATTAAATTGGGATTAACACAATCTATGTCTAACAAACAGACATAATTCAATGAATCTAATTTAATATGATTCTACACTGGTATCCCTATGTAACAAAATTCTAGATTGTGATAAAAGCGAGACCTTGTACTGATGTGCAATGAGCAAATTATAACTTCTGTTTAAATTAAGAAAAACATAGGATAATTAAGTCTAATTTATTTTTCGAATGCCTGGGTATGTAAATAAAGTTGAAGATGCTGAATTAGGACTTGGGAGTCTGTGTCTCTTGATTAATGGCAGAAACAGGCCACAATGATTGCTTAGGAAATAATCAAACAGGGCATATAATACACTGCTTTTTCAACTCTCAACTAGTAGGGAACCAAATCACATAGGAAGGATTTCATCATGAATGAAACTTTTAAGCCTCTGAAATGTCTTATCCTTTAAAAACTATAATGATTCTTACATCACCACAAGATATATCCTGACTCCCACAGGTTTTTAATCTTGGGGTTGTACTTAATTGGGGGAATATATATACATGATTTTAGAAATAACTTTGCTCTGCCTTAATTGTGAGTTGAAGAATAAACATTACTACTTCAGGCAATTAACAATGAATAACAATTAAAAAAAATATATTTTCCCCACCAAAAAGAGAAGCATGTTCTTGAGGACACGTCTCCGTCCACATTCATGGATCTTTCCAAGGGTCCTCCAGGCATGGGAAGCTCTTAAGTTCGTCTTACATGTTTATGCACTTGATTGGAATCAGAAAATATTGGCAGATAGTCGAACTGAATAGAAGCGCAGTAACGCGAATGCTGTTCTTGCTTTGTTTTTCTCTATAGAACGTAACTTTCAAAATTAAGCAAAATTAAGATTACTATTCCTTAGTGTGCTCAATATTTTTTTAGTGGATAAATATATCGAACATTCCATGTGCACAAAGATTTCCCCTTAGTGTTACATACAAACAAAATTCTCACCTTGTCCCTTCCAATCTTGTAAATTCATGGAGATTTAAGGTTCACAATGACCCTTTTAGCACATAATATTCGAATGTTTGCTATTAACCATTTAATGATTTAAAAGAAAACCTTACTGATATGATATCATCATTGATTATACTTAGTCTTCATATCATGCAGCCAAGGCCCCTACTGTTCTCATCAACAGGAAGGCTTCCCACTCAAAATCAAAGAAATAATGTATGTATGTTTTCCTGGTAGAGCAGCCAGTTGATACCGACCACCAAAACATTTAATAGAACATTCAGGATTCACTGAAACAGAGCTGACTAAATAGAAAAATTTCTTCCTACCAGGAAAGAGGTCCGTTCCTAACCTTGTATGGCTTTGCATGGTGTTCAAAAAACAAAACTACATTACATTGATTAATCCCATCCTGCTTTGTGAAAATCTGCTGCTGGGTTGATTGTATAATTGCAGAGAAGAAAAAGAAATCATTTCCATTTGTGTTGAGTGGGACGGTTGTTGGCTGGAAAGAGTGACTGGTCAGACTTTGGCTCTGTGCCAATCATACCCCGGCTCGGGCCTTTGTTCAGATGGTGAGCGAGGTGATTCTGTGTGGGTGACAACAAACAGAAACCGCTTTTTGCGTTTGCATGTGTGCGTGTGTTTGAGTGCGAGTGTCAGTCCTGACTTGATTGAATTACAGATCAGACTAATTGAAGAAAGTACATTTAAAAAGAGGGTTTTCATTTTAGTTTTATTGTAGTCAGTGGTATTTTTAATTTTCTTAAAAGGCACCCAAGAATAATTACCTTTGTGAACCAAAAATATACAAAACTGTACAGAATAAATAGTTCATAGAAATCTAGCTATACTTTCTTGTAAAATAAAGCTACATTGTACCAGTCTTGAGGCAACTTAAACCACGTACGTTCAGAAGTGCCTTTTGCTACTAATTTATGGCAACTATCATTACACATCAATAAAAATAATATTTTCTCCTATTTCTTTTACCTGTGAATTACTTACCACAAGAAACATATTTCTATTGTGGTCATTCAAATTTACAAAGGATTAATGCTATGAATGAAACCAAACTCAAAAGATGCACTAGTCATATTTACAATTGAATATCAGTAGCATTCTTTAAATATTCAAAGAATAAGAATTAAACTTTGAGCACAAGTGACATACTTCAGTTCACAGCAGCATTGACAATAAGATTGTCCACACAAAATGTGCAGAAAACCCCCAAAGTTTGCTCGTATATTCCACCATAACTACTAATCATTTTTAATTTTAAATTCAGAAAACATAGCAGGAATACTTTTTAAAAATCCTCAAATGTTCAATGTTTTGGTTCTCTCATAGCCTATATAATTCAACCTTCTATTTTTTCCTTACTATTAGTGTTTGTAATTTTAAAGGTCCAGTTCCTTTTACTTTTACTGCAATAAAATTAGATGCATTTAACCATGTACATTTTTCAGTACATATACTAGTTATATAAACAATATATTCCTTAAGTATTATAACTACATATACATGTATAATTTTTAAGTGACAAAATTCTATTCAATCCATGGGTAAAGTAATTCAATAAAAATAGGGTTACTTGGTCAACCCTTTTAGATGTGCAAGAGGACTTCTGTGAAACACTTTTAAGTATGTGGAGAAATATTACTATCATCCTTGAATGCTTATCACGCAAGGATTTATTTTATTGGGGACAGACAAAATTGCCAAAAAACAACGCAATGGCTTCTCCCAGTGATCCCTGAGTTTCTTTCTTTCTTTTTTTTTTTCCCATAGAAATACTGCTGTGCTTAAATTCTGATTGATGACACCCTCATGTAAGGCACTTATTTACAAGATTTTGACTTAAGACAGAATCACAGCATGTCTGCAAAAGCCCTCAAACTCTCCATCTATGTTTGCTGCTCCAGGACTTCTAAGTAGTCGGGTTCAGCATGCAAATTAGCTTTGAGCTCAAAATATTCATTTTTAGTCTGTTCCACTAATACCTTCCTTGGTCTTGAGTACATGAATGTTTCCATTAACTTTAACTCCTCGTGTGCGCCTGGATAATGCACCTCCACCCCAGGCTTGAGTTGGGCGATGTTCTTCTTTAGGTATTCTGTGATTCCCAGTTGCTGGAGTTCTCTTTCCTTCTCTAAAATGTTCCTATATAATGAACTGGCATCTTGGAAGGATAAAAATTCAGTAGACTGGTCTGTGGTTTTGTACTTCAGACTTGACCCTGTGAGTGGCGAATGATTTTCCCGTTCTAAAAGGCTTCTTTGGAGACATTTTGCATCGCTTCCCTCTTTCTCACTCTTTTCGTCTTCCTCTTCCAAATGCTTTGGGCCGAAGGATGGGCTTCTATAGACATGAACCATGGGGCTCACCATGTGCTGCTCATAGAGAGACGTCCTGGGTCTCTCGGTGGTGTGGTGAGTTGTTTTATGGCCGTACATACTATATTGAAGATGTACGGGACTGTTGTCTCTGATCTGCTCGTCTGCTTGTTTCTTTTTGTATCTCCTCCGGCGGTGGAGAACAAGAACCACTATCCCTGCAGCACAGAACACAATAGTTATGAACACAATCAGCAGTCCTAATATTAAAACAGACAGCGGTACAGCATCAGTAAGTGATCTTAATATAGTATCGGCTGTAGCTGTGGTCGTAGGAGTATTGACAATTATGTAACCGGTCTGAGTTGGCAGAGATGGGTTATTGACCAAACCTGGGCAAAGAAGTTCACTATTTAGTGATTTTAATTCCTTCTTGTCTAAGTGCTCTGGAGAAGTGCAGAGGATGTCATCCGTCACTGTGTTCTTACTTAACTTTTGTATCCATTGCTGCAGTCCAACCAGGTCACAGGAACAATCCCAGGGGTTGTCCTCAAGGTCAATTTGGGTCAATAAATCAAGGTCATCCAAGATATTACTCACAGGTAGATGAGTAAACTGGTTTGTTTTAAGGTTTATCCTTGTTAGTGGAACCCCTAAAAAAATGTGTGGTGGTAAAACTTGTAATAGATTATTATTTAAGTACAGAACTCTAAGTTTAGGCATTGGGTTAAAGCTTCCTGGTAATATTTCCTTAATTGCATTGTATTCAAGATATAAGTACTCAAGGTTGTGGAGACCAAGGAACATGGCTCTAGTTAATTTTGTCAGATGGTTACCATTTAAGTAGAGCTTCTGTAATCTTGTTAGATTCATGAACGATCCTTCTTCAAGTACCTCGATATGATTGTTTCCCAAGTGAAGCATTTCCAAAGTGAAGTATTCCACTAGATCAGACTTCATTACTGTGTGAATAATATTCCCTGCTAGAATAAGCTTCCGAGGATTTTGTGGAGGCGGTTTTAGATCTGATAAGCTTTCAATATTGCGTTCTTGACAATGTACTAGTAGTCCTGATGGGGACAGCGCTTTGCAGTTACAAGGAATAGGACAGTAGGGTACCGGGAGTTGAGTGGATGGCTTTGTAATATAAGGTATCAAACCTGGTGCTTTGGTGGGTGGCTTTAAAGGTGACATGGTCTTGACTGACATGCGACTATCACTTATTGAAGATGTCACTGCCTGAAATAGAGATCCGGAGGGATCCTCGTGTTCTTCATACGCTGGTGGGGCTGGGCAAATCGATTCCTTTTTCAGTCGGCTGAGGGTGCTTCCTTTGAAAACTGGAGGGCTGTCACACACAACGTCGCCCATTATAGATTGAGGAGGCATGTTTTCCAACCAAATTTTTAGCTGTAATAGGTCACAATTGCAGGCCCATTTATTGTCCTCCAGTTGGAGATCCAATATTCTGCCAATGTGTTCTAAAAAACCCACATAAGGCAATGTTTGCAACTGATTTCCACGGAGATCTAGGTGGGTTAAAGGAACAAATCGAAATATGTTTGGAGGAAGACTCTCAATAGCATTGTCATTTAAAATTAACACTTTAAGTCTGTTGAGCTTGCTAAAGGCACTTGGTTCAATCACTGTAATGAAATTGTTATCTGCTTGTAGGAATTCCAGGTTTTCCAGTCCATGGAAGGTGTCCTCTTTAAGGATTTCTAAAGAATTGTGATTGATATGAAGTTGCTTCAGAAGGCCAAGGCCATTAAATGCACCAGTCTCAATATCTGCAATGTTGTTAAAGCCAAGGTGTATTGAGATAGCATTGCTAAGCCCAGCAAAGTCATTTGCGTGAAGGACTGTCAGATCATTATTTAATACACTTAACTGGAAAGGTCGTGATGGTGGCACACTTATTTGGGATAACACCTTGATGCCCTTTTCTTCGCAATTTATTAAAATTGTGCCATCCTTTTCCTCACAATTGCAAAGAGAATCACAAGAACCTCTGGCTGAGGACACTGGAGACTGGGACTGTGAAGATATACAGGCAAGGAGATAGTATAAGAGATGGATCCACAACTTCATGTTGTCATGTGATGGAATCAGATTCTGTAAAATAAAATGTAATAACAACGGGCTTTAGTGGGCAGGAGCAGGGAAGAGATGAATCTTACAATTCAAAATAATTGGTTTTCCTCTACAAAGGAAAACACTGATTGCTGTGAAAATACAAACACTTTGCTGCATCAGTGTTGCCTTTTACTTTTTGCTCATATTACAGATGTGTTTTGATTTACTATAAACTTGAGTTGTGATCAAGTTATAAAATTTAGGTCAAGGAGAATTTGAAATATTGTTTCATCAGCTCACATCTGCCAAATAAGCTGCGTTTTAATAGGTGACATAGGTGTTGGCTAAGTGAGCCATTGATTCTTTGAAGCGATGCAAAGGTGTATATTTGAAACAACCCCAGTGTATCTAAGGCTGAAGGATTAAAGTATAGGACACATATGTAGGCATTAGCCAAAAGAAGAGAGAATTGTAGGGAATAAAAATGATAGGAAAAAATGTACGTATGTGTGTATGCATTAAGCATTTCTTTATAATTTTTAACTTTATGTCATACTATAACATCTAATAATGTGTCTGTGTTTTAACCTGCTTGGATTTTGGCTCAATATACTTATTAATTTCATTTACTTAAAAACCTAGAGGAAACTATGTCTCTCTGCAATAAAGTGGAACACTATAAAAGGAATTTTGTTTTAATCAGGCTGTCTGTGGTACTTTGTATCAGCCTAACAGTGTTGGACATACATGATTAAGAGTGCCCACTCAAATTTCACCTGAGCCACACTTTATATTGAATTTCTAGGTGTAGGATATTTTCTACTACTTTGAAATTCTGTTATGAATAATGTTAATATCACAAGAACTAAAGAAGCTGGGGGTGGGGGGTAGAGGGTGGGGAGATTGAGCAAAAAGGAAAAGGGACTCAAGGACATGGACAACAGTGTGGTGATTGCTGGGGGAATGAGGGTATAAGGGGACTAAAAAGTAATGGAAAAAATACAATAAAGATTAATAAAAAAGTAAAAACTGAAGAAGAAAAACTGATCTTTAGCATACATTTCTGGCTATGATAAAAGAGTAAACAATGCCTCATATAAACCTCCAGCCAATGACTTCCTAATGAGGTCCTGAAATGGGCTTTAGAGCAACTGAATGCCATCACATAATTAAGTGATGGATCTCTTATTATAAGGTTGAAAGTTGCAAACAATGAACTCTGATATAGACTGCACTATACCACAATATTTGAGAACATCTCCAATTTTCTAAATAAAAAAATGACAGTTCAGGGTAACAACATCACATATTCTAGCTCCTTAAAAATTTAAGATATGCATCTGAAACAGCAATTTTTAATAAACACTCTAACTCTGAAATGATAGTAGTGACAAGGTAAATGCATAACTCTAATCATATTTTATTTCCTTCCTTTAAATATAGAGCCTTAAATTTATGTAAACTAAACTGAAAGGTAAATAAACATCACATCTTATAACTGTTCAACTTTTCAAAATGGTAACTGCTTTCATTTTTCTGGATGGAATGTACCTCGTAACTTTGAATCTAATTAAAATTCACAATCAAATAAACCATCACAGACCCAATCAATAAGCCTAAAAAACCCCTTTTATTCCATGAATATACATTGCTTAATTGAAAACATGCATAGTATTAATTTTCTGAAAGGTAAAAGGTAGCCAAAGAAATAAAACAACATAGTGTCTTCCCATAGAAAGGAAGACTTAGCAGACTCAACATTTCCAAAGGGAAGTAGTTTAATTTTAAACAGCCCTGAGAACAGTGTTTAGAATCAAACAGCTTGTAGTTTGCAGCCTTTAACTTGTGGATTGGCTTCCACAAACAATAAAAGTGCTTCTCCAAAGGTTACCAAGATAGAATATTTTTCATTTCACCAAGCACAGCATCTTGAGAAAATAGTAAATAACTTCCAGATGATAATCTCTCATGACTTTTTCACCTGATATGCACTTTATGCTCTTCAAAACATCCTAGAAAACAATTTATAGTCTTTTCAGACACACATACAAATTTGAAGAGTAGTTCTGTATTGGCAGTATCTGATTCAGTTGTTAAAGAGGTCAAAAATCTCCATTCACATATTTTTAGAAAACACTGTTAAGTCAGGAAATGATGAAAGTAGGATACAAAATACAAAGAATCCTTTAATTTTCTGCTTATATTTTAAGTTCAACAGCGGCATTGGAAGTGACCTTTTCTTCAGAAAGCACACACACTTAAGGTCCAATGACAACCTATGTGCTGTAAAAATATAGAGGCATAGTTTTTTATTTTTTTTGTTTTTCTCCGCAGCCAGCTGTTGGGATAAATGTCTGCTGCTCAGAGAAAACAGGCATCTGCTACAGCACAGTTGTGCCAAGGAGCGAGAGGGAGACTGGATATCCTTTAATGCAAAGTCACTTTTTTTTAAAGGGGCAAATATATCCATTCAATCACTTTAAGGATAATGCAAAAACTGGTATCACAAAAGCCTGGAAACATTCATCTTACCTGTAAAACAGAGACTCTTCCTGACGTTATCTGTAACGCACAGCTGGAAGAGATGTTGAAAGTAAATTCAGTTTCTTTATTAAAAAAGAAAACACTAACCGCCACGTACTTTCTTCTCAAATATCACTTTTTGGCAAGTCCCATCACTTTATAAAGTAAAAGCCTCTGGTCCGAGACAAAGTGCTGAGCATTTCATTGAAAATATTTCAAGCAGAGGGCATGCTAGATCATCCTGAAGCAGTTGTCCTTCCCCAATTAAAATTCACAGCGTACTTCACAGCTATGCTGACTTTTTTGCATATAGTTAACCATTTGCAAGCTGCTGAACGCAGTCAATAAACAAGATGTTTCACAGAGCTGGGACTGATCACTCTTGCTTTCTTAGGTTGTAGATCCAAGCTGCAGCAATGTTCTCTTTCTTCCCTTTCTAGTCTTTCTTGTTAGCTCAGTTTGTTATTAGTCAGACTGCCACGGGCTGGGAGGTAGGCGTAAATAAAGAGACTTCTTGGCTTTTGACTCAGCCTTTAAGCCCTTCCCCATCAGAATGCTTTAATCTGCCAGTGTCATTTAACAGAAGAGACAGCTCCACCTTGGGACTGCTCAACTCCTCCTCTTTCTGCCAGTGGTCTTTCCACTCCCTTTTCATACCAAATATAGTGCAAGGAAATTTCGATGGGAATAATTACATCTCATTTTGAATGTCTAAGATTATTTTGTGGTATATAGAAAGCTAAATAATATATTATGTTAGACTTTAACCTGGCATAGTGCTGTGTTGTTTGCACACACGTGTGCAGAAAAACTGCATGCATGCTCTCTGGACAATAGTGGTTTCAGTTTTATTTTGAAATTGTGCACCAAATAAATTGTAAAATGTTCACATGAACTGCGTTCCTGCCGTATTTGCATTTTTGAATTCTGCCTTTTAACATTTTTTTAAAAAGCCTCATACCATAGACTCTAAGTTTTATACTTCATTATTTCTTTCCCTACAGCTAAGTTTCAAAGATGAGACTAGAAATAAGGTTCTTTTTCAGTTAATACTTATTTGGAATAGAAATATGATTATCATGAATTATATCCAAGAATCTTTATTACAAATGGTTGTCATTAATCAAACATTGCTTATCACTCTCAAAAATATGAAATTATATATTTCCAGATAAAATAAAACAAGTTGAGTACATAGTAGTGAAAATATCATGATGTTTTTTATGCTACTAGGTCAGAGAACATTTTGTCCTAAAATGGTTATATTTAAAATTTGGTCATTTCTTCAACTCTTACAATTTTCTGAATCATCACTAATAAAATCTCAATTGTCAGACTCCTTATTTCCCCAAATGCCCATGGTATAAAAATCAATCCTCTTTCCCTGTATTCTATGTACCTGTCCTTTTTTATACCCAAAATGAATATGCTAGATACTATCATTTATTTTGAAACATTCTGCGTTTAGAAACACACTTACCTATAGGTTCTAGGCTATCTATACAATATTAAGTCTCATTTCAGAAAAAGGTACTTTTAAAAAAAGTTTTTATGCAGGTTAAGTTATCAAAATGTGGAAAAATAGATTGCATTATTATATAACGACAGTTTACAAGTATGCATTCAAATTCATAAAGTTTCACATCCTTTGTGTGAAATAGTTGTTTTAAAATATCAGGATTTTGATGCAATTTTTAACATTTCATTTTTTCTTTAGGTTATATTATCTCACTCAATAAGCTTCTCATTTATTTTAAAGACACTGTGTGCTCAAAAATGGAAGAGAGTTTATAATACAGATTAAGAAGTAAAGAAAGAGAATATAGATAGGAGTAAGACAATAAAGGGAAGAAGAGAGAATAAAGAGAATAAGAAAGAGTAAAGGCAAGGAATCAACCCTAGGCACAATCTGCTGCTAGCTGATAACCAAGTCAACTAAAATCGACCTATCAATTTAGGTAAGTAGTGACAATGGGAAAACAAGGAACTAGAATAATTTCTTTTCCAACACCGTAGACATAATTCTCCAAATGCATATCTTTAAGTTTTGGCAGCAAAGTCACAGAAAAAATGTTCTTGAAATATATTTTGTGGAGGAATGTTTTTCAAAGGGACTTGTGGGACTAAAGAAACTAGTCTCCTTATAGATTTATGCAGGTTCCTCTAATTTTCTTCAATGTGTCTATTTTATCCATATTTTACATCTAGCAGATATTTGAAGTTATTTATTTTGAATCTCTTGCTTACATACTACATATTGTCTATTTCATGCATAAATTACCAGTTAATTACACAATAGTAAGGGAGAGGAGTGACTAACAAGCCATTTCCTTTTATTCTTTATCTTTACTGTAAATTCTGGGTGGGAACACAAAAAGAAAAGGGTAGGTGCAGGATTGTCATTTGAGGAGCATTCTGTAACTTAGTTCAAAGGGGTAATGTTGATAGAATTATTCGCCATTATCTCAAATAATAGCAAAACATAACTTTGTACATTCAAATGATTATAGCTACATCCACTGTCTTCTATGGTTTGTTAGCTGTTAATTCCTCAGTTGTTTCTCTAAATTAATAATGACACCATTCTTTCCAAAATGCTTATTCCAGAACATGTTAATGATGGCTGGTTAACATTTCTTTTAAAATTGTTTTTAATTTCTAATTATTGTATGAAGATGTGCTTTCCCTTTGTAGCTTTCTCAAAGTTTTAATAATAAATTTGTCAGTGATCACAGTAAATACTACTTTCTACATAATTTGACCCCAGTGACCCCATTTTTAAAATTTAATCTTTATTGTATTTTTCCATTACCATTTAGTCCCCTTCTCCCTCCCACCCCCAGTAATCACCAGTGTTGTCCATGTCCATGAGTCCTTTTGCCTTTTTGCTCAATCCCACCACCCTGTAACCTCCCATAAGATGTTAAAAAGTTGTCAGTTATTCTTAACCGCATCCTCTAAGTTATGTTATTGTGACTTTTAACTGTTTTTTAGAATGTGAATCTTAAAGGGAAAACATTAAAGTATTCTAATTACATTGACGAATACCAAGCAGTCAGAATAAACAAATCTATCTGTTAGTCATTGGATAGCAGCAGCTCATATAAGGAAGCGCAGTGCATTCTATTGGGTTGGCCAAAAAGCTTGTTTGGTTTTCTACATAAGACAGCTCTAGTAATGCTTAGTTGTCTTTAATTTCATTAGAAACAATTTTGTTAGATTGTATTGAGACAGATGTCATATCAGCGTGCATTAAAAAAAACTCATCAAAACTGGTGAATTTTTATGTAGCCATTTTAATATTGAAGATAGACGAAAGTACACATTTTTGGCATATGATGTTTCATTATTTCAAGAAAGGTAATAATGCAACTGAAACACACACACAAAATTTGTGTAGTGTCTGGAGAAGGTACTGTGACTGACAAAACATATCAAAAGTGGTTTGCAAAGTTTTGTGCTGGAGATTTCTTGCTGGATGTTGCGCCACAATCAGGTAGACCAGTTGAACTTGATAGTGATCCAGACGAAACATTAATTAAAACAATCAACATTATACCACATGGGAGATATCGATATACTCAATATAACCAAATCAGTAAAGTTATTGTTGAAAATGAAAAATGTGTCTTTTATTTTATGGAAACAATCTTACGGACTTTTTGGTCAACCCAACATATGAGCGGCTAGGAGACTGTCTTCCCCTGCTTATGTATAGGAAAGCAATCATTTCACATAGTAGCAAAGGCCAATTGGAATAATCTATGAAATTTGTTGGACTGATAATGCACATGGGACGAATAGTACCAAAACAAAGACTAAGCACTGGAAAGAGGAAAGAGAAAAAAGTAAACAATGAAAGAGTTTTATTCATTCTGTACAGACCAAGTTCTACTTTAGAGCATCTGCCCATCTATGTCAGTGTCCCATTGAAGTGGTAAAGCAAAGGCATGTTTCAGATTGATTTTAACTTAAGCATCTGCAAGTCTTGAAGAGAGAAGCCTTTGCACAATTCTGTGCGTAGACTGATGAATATTTAAATACTCTGAAGGTAGAAAGTATAACACGATGACCCTTTGGGGATGATCATACCATAGGTGGATTTTAAATATTCATCAGTAACTTAATTCTTTGAAGAAACAATGTAAGCACAGAAATAATCTTAAATCAATGTTACTTTTTAATTATTTATATAATTATTTAAAAGAAATAGCACAAATCATTGTGAGATAACTATTACTTTGGGCTCTGTCTTCTCCAAATTGTTAGAGGAATGACTGCACTGAAAATCAAGATAATGCATGAGAATGAAATATATATATCTACAAATAATGTTTAGATTTATGGTTATATAGAGGCCTTGCACACTAATTTTTTAAACACTATTATAGGTATATTTCCTTTTCTTATTATAAACTAAAAGTTTTCTTTAAAATTGTATACTTAAGAAAAAGTATATCTGTTTGATTATAAAATTCTAAAGGAAGTTCAAAAGAAATAAGAAAAGTAAAATTCACTCATAATCTCATAGCTTAAATTCAACTCAAACATTTGTTATGTTTATTTTGTATTCCAACCCTGTCCACTGTATGGAAAGTAATAGCATTATAAAATAATTTTTTAAGTCTTTGAAAAAATAATGGGGTAAAATCTACTTGAAATACATAACTTGATTTCCATAAACCCTTTTCATGGATAATAATAAAATAATGTCATCTTCTGTCTTTCACTCCGCCCTAGACTTTGAATTTGATCCTTGAATCAGGAGCATATGGTCTTCTTTCATCTTTCACTGGGAGAGAAGCCCAAAACATCTTACTGCTATTCCTTTTTTTCTTTTAGGGGGGAGCAGGGGTTCTCTTAAAGTCAGAGAACAATCAATATGGATAACATGACTTGTAACAATAACAGGCAATTTAATAATGAAACAATACCTGTGTATGTGGAAGAAAGGAAGATGTTCTCACCTTTTAGCAATAACATCTCCATATATGAGAACATTTGCACACATTTATCATGAATACTAAATTTCAGTGAAAAGTTTATGCATCTTAAAAGAAATTTGTATGGCAGATATAATATTTTATACAATCACACATGAATGAGTGTTTACGAAACTTGCCTTTTACATTGAACCACTAATAAAAAGGTTAATTTGTTATTTTAATTTTAAGTTTTCTTCATGCTCAATTTGAACTCAAAGGTATAAAACTAATAATGGAACTGCCTTATTCTGAAAGGGGCCTGATAACTTTCTGTTTTAATTTGAAATCTGTTGACACAAAGGAACTCTCTAATAACATTGTTTAACCAGACAAAGCCTAAAACAAAGCAAAACAAATAAACACTTTCTCCTGGAAATTTGGATTTTGAGGAGCATGTATTCATATAAAGTGTAGTTGAGATTTCAAAAAACCCCCTACTTCAAATGGATGCCTATGAAAACGGTTTTTAAAAATTATAAAATATCTATACAAAATGTTGATGAATATTTTCACAGTGAATAATTAGAGGTGTGCAAAAAAACAAGTTCCAGAGAATAATGCCAGACTTTGATTTATTTTGATAGTAAAGGCTCCTTGAGGGAAGACTAGTATCTACTTTGTATTTTTTCCATAACACTGCAGAGTGAGTTGCACATAGAAAGTAGTCAAATATGTAGTTAGTCAAGATGAATGGTTTCTTTGTATGTTCTCACTATTGTGTGATCTTAGGATATTTATTTACTAGCTCTTACGAATGTATAGATATTGATTTCTAATTTTAAATTTTGTCCATATAACAAAAACATGATACTAAAGACCAATACTGGAACCTATAAACTAAATACTGATTCCCTGGATCTGTCCAAACGTTATTTAAGCATTACTAATAATGCAATCTGAGTGACTTAATTATTTGGTGTTCAGGAGATTAACAGCAATACTAATAGGCAAATAATACTAAATCAGATATGCACAAGAGATTATCAGTTTGGTGGATCACCTGCAGGAGATTTTAAATCTCTGATGCTTTCCTCTTGCCAATCCCAATTTGAATATCACTGCTTCTGTCGCCTATAACTATGTCACTGAAGGATGAAAGCATTTTTAAGATTTAAAACCGGGATACTTAACTATTTTTATAAAATATGTCAGTTGCTCTTAATGTATTATTTTAACAAAATAAAGTTGGAAATATCATAACCATAAATATTATATATGTATAATATATAATAAACATATATACTTTTTATTTAAGATCATCTATAATCTCCAAATAGTGAAATGAAAATAATAACTTGTTCAATCTAAGAATGATTGGTTTGTATGGAAATTTAAGTATACTTTGCATTCATTTGGATAGAAATAAATTTTGTTTTGTTTGTTTTTTTACCATTGGATCTATGTTCTGTAAAGAAAGAAAATAATTATCAAGGTACAGATGTTTGTTGAAACATCTAAGTGAATTGTTGAACAGAAGACAGTAATTTTTCACTTTGTAATTTTAAATTGATAATAATGGAGTTAATATAAAAAGACATATATTGAACTATATTACCAAGAAAATGAATAAATCATTAATGACAGATTTCACTAAATAATGTTAGCTTTTTGTCTTAATAGAAATTATACCTTACCTATTTATCCACATAAAAATAGATAGGGATATTTTTGTAACAACTATCATTTTGATGATTTTACTGTGTACATCTTCCTTATAGTATTCTCCTATCTCTCTACTGTAATAATAAGGCTTCTGTATAACATATTTTAAAAGTGCATATATCCTACATCATATTATTTTGTGTGGTGTGTGTTAAGAAACTCAATGTGTAAAATCTATAATCTCATGTTTCCCTATATTGAAATAGGACACAAACCATTGTGATATATAATAAATAATAAATACCATTGAAATACTAACACAAAAATTTCTAACAAAAACTAACATCTAATCATTAAATGACTAAAATAAGTTATTTTGGCTTAAGTAGACAGTTACCATTTATTACGATATTTGGGGACAGGGTGGAAAAAGGGAAGTCTACAGGAAGAAATATCAAATGGAGGATATACCATAACAGGCTTTCCTGGGCAATAAAATACATAATTAAATACCCATAAAACCCTAATTTGAACTAAGAAAGTACCTTCAATGCCATCACCCTCAAAGAGTATTAAGTTTGAAGTCACATGACTACGGTAAAAGAAACACTCCTAGAAACATTTTGCATCATTTTCTTTGACTAATTGTGATTAGATAGGCATTTCTGACAAGCAGTTTCTCATTTTTATTTGTAGCTTAAGCATACTAAAACTTAGGAAACACTGATTTTTAGATATTTCACAGATTTAAACAATTATTTAGCAGTAAAACAATTTTTAAAATATAGTTTATCTGTCTTAAAATACAAAACAATTCAAAATTGCACTTACCTGCTTTTCCTTTCTATACATAGACATACATACTTTCCACAAAATATTACAAGTCTTTGCTACTAGTAGAAATCATTGTTTAATAGCCCACTATTTTAGGGTAAGAAAAAAATGGAAATAAGAATTTTCAATCTAAAACTAACCTTGAATATTAGTATAATTCTAATAAGAAAAGAATCATTCCTAAAACCGCCCTTCTTGTAAAGCTTTTTCACTCTTTTTGCGCCCTCTAGTGGATATTTAAAAAAATTATTCATAACTGAAAAAGTTGGGGAGCTGGGAGCTAGGGAACTGTCCAAATTTTGCTCTAAATATGTAGATTATGTGTGTAGTTCTATTAGAGGCCCATAACTATTATTACTGTTTGTTAAAAGTTTATTTTAAGGAGAAACTAACCAAATTTGAGCAGGATTATGAGTAAAATATTATAGATTGTTATTTGTAAGAATAAATTATCATTTTAGCATTATAACTTAAAATTTTCTTGCAAAGGATCACAAAGTTTTTTTTCAAATTAAAAAAGAGCTTTCTGAAGTTATTCATTAGAGTCAAACTATTTTATTTTTTTAAAACTTTAACCTTTATGTTTAATAATATTAATAATAAGCACTATTTATATACAACTGTGAGCATGCCCCATGTTTATAACTACAGAAATCACTCTATAGAAAGTAACACATTTATCCTTGGAACAAACCTATATAGCAACACCTATAACAATCAGAAAATTGCAGCATAAATATAATATATTCTACGTTACAGAACTAATAAGGGAAGAGTCTAGATTTTAACCTATTTAATTAACTCTGGCTTCAGGACTTGTTTATTCAGCAGACAACATTGCCATTCAGAATCAATATTTTTATAAGTGGAAATAATTTATAATAAGACTGAATGTTAGTTACCCATTTATAGAAACAAAATAAATGTAAAAACATTTTGATTGTCTTTTAGAAAAAAAATATTATTTTCTAAAACATATTTTATTAAATAAGTAACTTAATAAAAATTGTGGACAAATCATTGCCTCAGTTGAAAACACAAAAATAAATTATTTTTATTTATACACATACATACTTACCTGTGGTTCATACATATTTAGATACAAGTTTCCCCCTCAATCTGAAAGTAGACTTTTCCTGGGAAAACTTTCATAAGCCAAAATGGTATAAAGTGAAAAAGCAATGCCTTTATTTACAATAAAAACATTTTTTGAGCAACCCCAAAACAAACAAACAAAATCTCTATTAGGCTTTTCTGATACTTTGGGACACATCTTGATAATGAAAGCACAAAATAAATCAAGATAACTCACAGATGCTCACACACACAGTTCAAAGCTATGGGACTTGGTGCAGAGACAATGACTGCGGTTCCCGGAAGGAGCTAGGCAGGGCCTCTTTGGTTGCCCGGACGCACACCGCCTCTGTATAGGTTCGCCTGCAAAACCCATGCCCAATGCCCTTTCTTTTCAACTAGAAACAATACAAATATCTAATACAGTTCAAGGAAATATACTTGAAAATACATCACCTGTCTGCTATGATTTTGTGTGTTGTTAGTAAATCTTTAATATGTAGGACATTTGAAATAAAAGGTAACATTCAAATGTTGCCTTTAGCTTTGTAGCTTAAATGTACATCCTTACAAATGGTAACACATATGTTCAGAAACAAACCCACCGCCATCTTCCAGAAGACTGCTCATTATTTTATGTTCTTATGTTGCCAAGATAATCAGATTATCTTCCCAGTAACCTGAATCTTAATCCTTAGAATCTCTTATTTTGCATAACTACAACACTCAGTTGTTTCCAGATCCTACTGTTTCCATCTAAATATTTATTCTTTGTCACATTGGTTTTGTATTTTATCAGCATTACTTATTCAGAAGCCTTAATATCTCTACTTGCATATGCTATTATATTTCTGAATAAAATCAAATTTTTCCACTAATAGATGTCACACATTGCTACAATTTTTATGCTCTGAGCCTGTTTCTCTACTGTTCACATATTTCCAATGGAAAAACTGAATTCTTATTTAAAGCTTTGACTCTTCGAATAGCTCAGAAACCCACTTCTTTAGCACTTATCTTGTTTCCTCCAATCCCCTCTTTCCCCATTCATGAAAACATTCACCTACTATCTGGGTGTTAAATACACGAAGACTCCAGGAAACATCTGTCTAAATCTTCAGAAAATATCAATTTCTCCTTCTTCCCTATCCTGTGGCTTTTATCCAATTATGCTTACTATTTGAGTCTTCCGTCATATTACATGCTTCTGTTGGTCAGAGATTATCTTCTTTTTAAGCTGGTCAGATAAATTTACTTGTAACATATCTTACTGGTCTACTTTCCAATAAAATTTTGAAACACTTATAGTATCCTCAATTAAAAAAAAAAAGAAGCAGTTATTGAAACACTAGTGTGAGGCTTACAAAAAGAGCGTTAACAGTTTTAATTAAATGCTTTAGATATAGTTGAGTTCACATGTTTTTGTTACTTTAATCCAACATAATTGATTACTGGTTGGCTAATGAGACTGTGTGCAGAAGATTTGCACCAGAGTAGAAATAAAAATACATCTGTATTTTCCAAAAATCTTCTGGAAAATAAAACACTTTATGAGTTTGAGTTTGAATAAATGTTCATTAAAATATAAAACATAACTCTACTGCTTTCTTTTTATTAAAATATATTACAGGCCTGGCTGGTGGATTGAGAGCTGGCCTGCAAACCAAAGGGTCTCTGGTTCGATTCCCAGTCAGGGCACATGTCTGGGTTGCGGGTCAAGTCCCTTGTAGTAGGCACATGAGAGGCAAGCACACATTGATGTTTCTCTCCCTCTCTTTCTCTCTCCCTCCCACCTCTCTAAAAATAAATAAATAAAATCTTTTTAAGAAAAGGCCTATCAAAAATGAGTTATACTTTTAATTTTTTCTTCCTTAAAGTCACATAATATTGCCAAATGAGTCATAGATTGATTATTCATGAAGCCCTTTATCAGTACAGAAAATTGAGGTGGGGTTTTCATTCATAACACATTGTTTTTCCTAACATGTTGATCATAGGTCTGTACTAATACATTGATAAGACATGTAGACTTTCTGCTGGTTTCTCACTTACAAGAAAAAGAAAGGGTTGTCTATAACATTTCTTATTTATGTTCATTGCTTGGCTTTCACGAGACAAGAGCCCTTTGACCATAATCAGAAGATAGTAAAGTTGGTACATAGTGGTAACCAAATATTCAGCTATCAAAATGTTATAATATATAATTATAGATTACATATTATATTTAAAGTAATATATTTTATTAAAAAATATTTAAAATGCTAAATTTCTGCACAAGCCAGTGTAGCTCAGTTGGTTGGGCATCATCCCACAAACGGAAAAGTTCACCCATTGAATTCTTGGCCAGGGCACGTCTTGGTTGCAGATTCTGCCCCCGTCAGGGCTCTTAAGGAAGACAGCCAATCTGTGCTTCTTTCTCACATTGATGTTTCTCTCCCTCACCTTCTCCCTCCTTTCGCCTCTCTCTAAAATCAAAATAAACAAAATGCTACATTTGTAATGGTAAGTAGCATATTTAATAAAGTATGAATAAGAAAAGAGTGTGCATTACACTGTAAATCAAGATAAGGGTGATTATGAAATCTTATTTGGGAAAGAAAATCAGCATGCCAATCTTTATGGTAGGGTATTCTCAAAAAGATCAATTGAAAAATAGAAGCTGCTAATCTGGAGTTGGAGAGAAAGAAAATAATTTAACATATAAACACAAACTGAGTAAGTATAAGAAAATGCAGAGAAGGAACTGATTTTCAGTGCTTCAGGGTTGTGGGCTATTTGCTTTACATCCTGCCTAAAGCCGTAACTCCCCTTACATCTGGATCAAGTACATGCTTTATAAATTGCAAAATACAATAAGATGAGCCAGAAAGTTCCAATAAAGTTCTATCTTCTCCACTTCTTGATGAAAATTGTCTCTATGTGATTCTAAAATAAGTTTTGGCTTCTGAATATTATTTAATCTAATAAGTAGATAGGGACTAAGTTCAAAGGCCTATAGAAAATATGTTTAGTTATTTCGACTTCCAATTTCAGTATTTCGCTTTCATACTCTCTTGCCTAGATAACATCCACATTGTCACATATTCAGGCCTGTCATGGAGAACTGACTTTCTACGCTTGCTTGTTTGGTAAGTACATTCTTGATTCTGTTGTCAATGGTTAAGAAGGCTTTTCTAATTGTTTATTAATCTAATCACTCATTATGGCTTTCAAAATTCTACATAATGCCTACAGCCGATTCCTTAATATCCTGTTTCCTCCATTCCTTAAACTGCCCAGCTTAAGCTGTTCTTTCTGACCGAAATGTGTGTTACTTCTTTGTTGCTCATCTTGCCAGTCAGACTCTTGTCTGTTCATATAGATCCCTTTCAAATCCAACATCTGCCAAGAATACTTTTGTTTCTTATTTGCCTCCCTCAGTTGAATTAAATGGTAGAAACTGAAGCTGTAGGACCTGATAGTAGAGGAAACAGTGTTCTATAATGGTAGCTTGGTAAAAACTTTCTTTATATTATATAGCAACGTTTTTAAAAAATCAGAAAATGAGGTCATCAATTTAACAAGAACCAAGGTCTAATTGTTTTATATAGAAATAATGTGTCTTAGTTGAAGCCATTGTACCTTTCAAATGATAGGAACCCAATGGGAAAACACAGCTGCTATTCATTTCGATATAACTAAATTTAATCCGATTTTTTCCATTTGAGATGATTAAAGTAACACCTTTCTGAGATTATAGCTATGTAGTATCAGTATTCTCTCATTCCCTACCTTTAATTTTTAATACCATTTTAAAGGAATTTATATCATTGAGGTGGCTTGTGTTCTGATGACCTTTGTTGAATTTTTAAAACCAGTGACCAGCTAGAAAAATGAAATCTAAAACATAACAGAGAAATCAGCATTACAAGTTACAGTAGTATGGTTATACTGCACATGACACCATATGTGAATTAATTGTTAAGTCATATCAGGTGTATTTTATTCCATCGTACACAAGTAGTACAAGATATAAATATATAACATCAGTATTGTTTTATATAATCTAGGTTTTATATGGTTAATAATTCCATATTTACATACTGTAAGTATTAACTCATCCAATATTTCTTTAATTCTAAAAGTAGTAATAATATTAAAAACATTAATAAATGTATTGACAATTTTAATAAGAAATTACTGTGCAGGGCACTTACTGTATTTCAATTTTAAAAAATTACCAATAACTCTATAAAAAACATATTACTGGTCTCCTCATTTTACACATAAGGAAAGTAAATATTAAGAAAAATAACTCACTGTAGGTCACACAGCTAACAAATAACAGAACAGAGACAGACATTCAGGTCTGACGCAGTGTACAAAATCATGCTTTACTGCACCAACCAGTTCTAATGACATAAAATTCTTTAGGTTTGAGTTATTTAATGCTTAAGTCTGAGATATTTAAAAAATATATCGATGACATATAATCAATGTAAATATATTAATTTTCAGTTTTATAAATAAGACATCTAGTTGGTTATAAAACATATGTTGGAAAGACTTTTTATAAAATACTTGTTAAAATGTTTTTTAAGAAAAGTTTAAAATCAGGTGTAAAGTTAACAGTAAATCATTCTGCAAAAGATGTGTACTGAAAAAATATTTAATTTCTAGTTCAATATCTCCCTCTGCTGTTAGAAAACACTAATGAAAATTGTTTAAGCATATATATTTACTTAGATGAAAGTTAATACATTTAAAACACTAAAATATATTAAAGTTTTCACAATCTTTCCTACTGTGTTTTACATTATTACTCCTATATTTAAGAAAACACAAAATAGTTATTTTTTGAAATGCATAAAAATAGTAACTGTTATCCATTATAGCAAATAACTTACAATAAATTTCCTCTCCTAAAATTGTATTTTTATTACAGAGTTGTTTCAGTTGTTCATTCTACATAAGTATTACAAATGAAGAAGTACATAAAACTTTTCTATGTTACCCCAAATAATGAATATTTATATAACTATTAATTGTCACAGGAATATTGACTACTTTTCTGCTATAAAATTTAAATAAAAGAAAAAAGTATTTCCAACTTTACATATTTTCAGGTTAATGTGACACTGTAACTAAACATATAATTTTTCAAAAGCTACATTAGTTAATTGATAGAATATAAACACAGTGCTAAGTACAACTTCCTAATAATAAAGACTAAAACCATAAATCATAAGTCATATGAATAAAAATTCTACATGAATATCAACATTTTTCTTTCGGTCAATATAATACAGATATTAAAAATGAAATATCATTATTGAATTTGCTAAAAATATTAAGTAGTTATAGGTTATTTCTTAACATTGTAATTATGGTAGGTTGTGTTACACAAATATAATTTAATAATATCTAGTTTATGACAATCAAGAAAAATATAGAAACTGAAGATCAAAATAGGTAGAAAAATTAAGTGTTTTATCAAAAGAAATAGAGACCAATAGTTAAATTAATTCAAATAATTCGGGGGGAGAGAAAGAAATAAAATAAATTTTATAATGAATACATTGTTTATAAAAAATTAAGTTTAATGATTTAACATAATGCAAACAACTAAAATATTATACTTGTAACAAAATTAATTATTTAATTTTATTCCTGTAATTTCTAACCAACTTTATTCTTTAGACTCTTTGACATGCCTGAAAAGTGATATCAAAGCATCAAAATGATTAGATAAATACTAACTGATTTTGTATGTTCTTCAAAAGACAGCTGTTGAACAGACCTGCAGTATTAGCGGTCATGGGAAAGATCAAAGAGATGTTTAATACTCTTTCCTGCACATATACAAAATAGTCAGTTTAGTTTATATAAGGGAAAATATGTTGCCAGAAAACATAACAACCTGTCCATCTGTTTCTTTATGAATGGAGTTTTATCCAGAATCCCTGATAGATAAATCTAAGTAATTCTAAGTCATTTTAGTTTAGGAGCTTATTCCGTCACTTGAATGAATTCATCCATAAGGCAACAATATTTACAGCCTTCTAGGTTAAAAAATTTCTTTCTCACTTGGTAAACTAAGTGACATCTCACGTAACATCATGTCTGAACTATTTTGCTATTGCCAATTGGAATGACAAATAAAATCTAAACATTTTTGTCTGAATATTGAAGAATAAATTAAAAAATGTAATTCTGTTTCAAAGCCAGATTAAAAATCTTGCAACATCTCATCATAACCTCAATTCTAGATGAAAACACACAGCGATTCAAGTTGTGAAAACAACATGGTTAACTTTAAAAAATAGACAAGTGAAAGGAATTTTACCAATAAAAATGTATAAAGAAGGTTTTCTATTCTCACATTAACTCTGGAAAATTCAAGAACATAATGTGTATGCCTGGATCTTATAAATTAACACAAAAACTCTGTCATTCAGCCAGCAGTGGTTTAGATTTAGGAAATCCAAATTCTACAAACAGGTGGTTGGTCAGCTCCTCCTTTGCGTCTGAATATTAAGTCTCCTCCTCTGCCACCCCGACCACACGTGCTCTAATTCTTCCTGACTCCTGAAAATTGGGATCAATTGCCCAGAATAGCTCTCAGTGATATGAAAGTCACAACTTCATTGACCCTAAGTAATCCGCATTGGCAGATTCTTAAAGCCGACCCTTTAACTTCAGGTGCAAATTATAAAATTTTTTGTGGTCCTTGTTGTTAATACTTTACTACAACTGTCAATGCTGAGAGGATCCTGCTTCAAGTGTAGATATGAGGGTGTTTGAGACATTATGGAAAGATTTGACAAAACCTTCGAGGACATTTTCCAGTGCCCCAAGTGATCGTAAGTGAGACACCAAATTCCTAGGCCGGTGTTTTGATGATGAGCCCCTAGAAAGGTACATGTAAGAGAGGAGGCCCAGGTGTTTTCCATTTAGGACGTTGTTGCAGTTGTAAGGCCACTAACTTGTTAGACTTTTGTTTATAGTCTTGTGGTTTCTCAAGTGAAAAGACAATTCAAATAGAGGATTAATACACTGAGTATTTAAATAAAGGAGGATAGAGATGAGTTGTAGGAGTGATGTCTGTGTTACCGTCTTTCATTTTAGGCATCTCTGATGTCTAAATTTTCATTAGTCTTGTGCAATGAATTTTTTTCAATAAATCTACTTTGGAATCTTGAACCATTTTAGAAACTTCTGCATGCCAATTAAAGTAGGTTTCCCATTGTGTTTCTTTGAACTGGGTACCACTGCTTTTAAGTTTACTTTTTAAATGAATGATCTCATCTAGTTACATCATTCCCAGAATGACCACTGTAATACGTGTACATCAGAAATAAGTATGAAGAAGGACGAACATGGACATTTTGTGATATTTAGTCCACCCTTTTAATACTTTGAAGTTAGTATTTATATAAAGGGAATTTAGAGTGTTCTCGTTCTGGTCATTGAAGTATGCCTATTGAAGAATATTTTGAGTTTAATTTCTGCTGGGGAAAATGAATGCACACCTGAGGAGAGAAGAAATATGTGCACCCCGACTGGAAAAAAGTGATGAAGACAATTAAGAGTCACTGTGACATGTTAAGTGCATACAGCCTCATAATTCCTTTAGGAATTAGGTTGCATTGTGGGGATATTAATTCTTGCACTTCTCTGAGTAGAAATGTTATGGAAAACAAAACAGAAGAAGCTATTTTCAAGGCGAGCTCCATTAAGATCAAAGTTTTGGGTGGTTGGTTTATAAGTAGGATTGATTTGTTTGCATGTTTGTTAACATGTGACAAAGTATAAGTCAGAGGGCAAAACATCCATTTATCAATGTGATATAGAAACCCTCTGGAGCTTAGTTAGCAAAGACACATCCAGCAGGAGAAGCAGCACAATACCTGGCTATGATGAGGTTACCTTAAAGTAATATAGAGGATAATAAAAATAGAAGCCATAAAAGGGGATAAAAAGCCGACCCAATACTTACATTATCAGACTGGTTTTTGAGCATCGGAGATAAACCGTAGAAGCAAACAGGGCAAGTCAGGGCTCACCGTGATCGCCTGGGAAGTGAGGAGGTGAAACTAGATGACTCGTCTTAATCCGCAGGTCAGCAAAATTCAGGAGTATTTAAATAACATTATTTATCTGTGGGTTTTAGGAACTTTTAATAACGGGTCTTTATGTTGCTAGTTGTTATACCACTTAATAGGCCAAAATAAAGGTGTTTACTTAAACCATCTAGTTATCGGCATTGCATTTTGCCTAACTAATTTAAATGTTTGCCCTGAAAAGTATGTTAATTTGGAGAACAGTACACATTTGTAAATAGAATCTTATTTAAAATGAACAAAATACTTAAAGTACACATATTTGGACTTTTAACATGGTTTCATTCATATGAAAATTAATTTATGGGGAAACCTTTCCAAATAGGATTAACAAGGATTAGCTCTATTGTGTTAATATTTATAATGAATAAATGTTCCTATTTAAAAGATTTAAAGAGCTGCAATTTTATAATAACAATGAATAACCAAATAGTTTAGGAAGACGTTTTGCATAACAAACGATAGGTCCCTTGAGGCACAAATCAAGTAGGTAATAGTTAATTTTTATTTAAATTATACTAAAGTTAGTAAGCGTAACTGAATTTTGTTTGTTTCTATGGTTTATTAGTGAAAAGTTAATATATTACATACAATATTTTGTCAAAAACAATTTATATTAAATATTTCAGTTACATATTATATATTATTTTATGAGCTTAACGATGTTAAATTCATAAATACATCACATATAATACCAATCTTAAACTGAGTTCAATAATTTTAAAATTAAGCATTGCAGGTTTTTCTCTAGTCATCAGGTTGCAAGTGCTGCCATCTGCTGTAGAAGAGCTGTCATAGACAGGGCTCAGCAAAGGAACAGATGGTCCCGTGTCTGGTTAAAGAGAAAACTTATATGAACTGCGTATCACGTTGATCATCTAAGCCCTGATACACAATATGGATGGAATCAACACCCCCCCCATTCTAAATTATTCCAAACTTATATAAATTCAGGAAATAAACCAATAAGACATGGAATATTATTTTTTTAAATGTTTCACATATTTAATTTGTAAAATGTCAACACCACTAGTTTTTGACTGTGCAAGCAGCTTATCAGTTCTTACACAACATTCAATATCGCGCTGTGGCTTTTAAAGAATAAAGAAAGGCCTCATTTTTTTAAAAAAATATCATCAGTTTAACAGCAAGTATTTTATGACTATGCCTGATGTCACTAATTTTGTTTTTATCACAGATTACAGGCAATTGAAAATATTATTTTGATATTATGCTCCCAATTGAAAAATCTTGTTCATAAATACACAGAACCCAAGATACATATGAATGCATGCATTGTGAGAAAGAAATGGATTCATCAGAATAAATTTTAGATCATTAATAACCTATGGGGACACACAATTATTCTTAAATTTTAAAGTTATCATAATGAGAATTTCATGGAAATATTTCTGAAATAAATTTGTTTTCTATTTTTATGTTTTAAAATATTTACTATTTGATTTTTATGTGTGACTTATTACACTTAGCATATTTGAGAAGACACTTTTTGTAAGATTATAGTTTAAAAAACGTATATTAACCTAAACAACCATAACAGCACAAGATACTTCCACAGAAGATAACAACACTGAGCATCCTAAAAAAAGAATCTTAAAAGACATTTAAATGGTTATGAAAAAAACAACGGAAAACAATTTAGCATTCAAATTAAGTAAAAATTAGCACAAATTAAAAATTACTATATATTTTACTTCAGTTGACAAAATGCGATCATTTTTAATTCATTAAATTCATCAGATAAACCCAGTTACTAAAAAATAAATAGATCTTTCATGAAATAATAATTATTCTCTGGTATTTATAACAGTAAAATCATCTATAATAAAGCATAGTAATTGATTACAAATTAAAACAGAAAAAGATATGCATTTCTTAAGATAATTAAAATACCACAAAATAAAAAGTATATAAAAAGGTTACCATATTCATAATAAATTATCTCAAAATCAAAATCAATAATTCCTTTTAATGTAAATGGCTTAAATGCTACAATCAAAAGACATAGGGTAGCTGAGAGGATAAGAAAATAAAACCCATATATATGATGTCTACAAGAGATGCACTGTATAACCAAACATACATACACACCCAAAGTAAAGAGGTGGAAAAAGATATTTCAATTTCATGCAGATAGAAATTAAAAAAAAAAAAACTAGGATAGCAATACTTACATCAGAGAAAATAGCTTTAAAGGACCAATCCGACAAGAGGATTTAAAGTTTGTAAACACTTATGCACTCAAAATAGAAGCAACTAAATATAAAAATCAAATCTTGATAGACAAAAAGGGAGAGATTGACAGTAACGGGGTCATAGTAGGGGATTTTAACACCTCATTGGTATCAATGACTAGATCTTCCAGACAGAAAATCAACAAACAGTAGTCTTAAAGGACATAATTAGACCAGAGTGATTTATTTGATATCTTTAGAGCATTTTACCCAAAGCAGCAGACTATACATTCTTTTCAAGTGAACAAAGAACTCTTTCTAATGTAGACCACACGTTAGGACACAAAACAAGTCTCATTAAATTTAAGTATATTGAAATCATACCAGTTATCCTCTCTGACCATAATGGTATGAGACTAGAAATTAATCACAAGAAAAAAAAAGACAGAAAAAACACAAATATATGAAGGCTAAATAGCATGTTACTAAACAATGAATAGGTTAAGAGTGACATCAAGAAAGAAATCAAAAGATACCTTTAAACAAATGGAAATGAGAACACAACAACTTCAAATCTATGGGACTCGGTAAAAGCTGTCCTAAGAGGAAAATTTATAGCATTACAGGCCTGCCTCAAGAAGCAAGGAAAATTTCCAATAAACAGTATAACTTTACATTTAAAGGAATGAGAAAAAGAACAACAAAGGCAAAAGTGAGTAGGATAAAGGGTATGATAAAGGTTAGAGCATAAATAAATGAAATAGAGTTTAAAAAAACAATATAAAGGATCAATGAAACCAAGAGCTGGTTCTTTGAAAGGATAAACAAGATTCACAAACTTTTAACCAGACTGAGCAAGAAAAAGGAGAGAGGAATCAAATAAATCGAATCATAAATGAAAGAGGAAAGGTGACAACTGACATCACAGAGATATAAAGGAATTGTAAAATGATATTACAAACATTATGCCAACAAACTGGACAACCTGAACAAGATGGATAGATTCCAGGAAAATACAATCTTCCAAAGCTGAATCAAGAAGAAATAGAAAATTTGAATTAACCAATTATAACTAATGAAATCGAGGCAGTAATAAAAAAACTCCAAACAAAGAGAACTGCTGAACAGGAAGCCATCACAGGTGAATTTTACCAAGCATTCAAAGAGGAACTAGCACCTCTCCTCCTCTAACTATTCCAAAAAATTCAAGAGGAGGGAAGACTCCCAACCTCATTTTATAAGGCCAGCATTATGCAAATTCCAAAAGCAGATAAAGACAGTACAAAGAAAGAAAGTTATAAGTTAATATTCCTGGTGAACATACATGCAAAAATCCTCAACAAAATATTAGCAAACTGCGTGTAGCAATACAACAAAAAATCATACACTGTGACCAAGTGGGATTTATTCCAGGGTGCAAGTTGGTATAATATTTGCAAATCAATAAATGTGATACCCCACATAAACAATGTGAAGGACAAAAATCACATGATTGTATCAATAGATGCAGAAAAAGCATTTGATAAAAATCCAACACCCATTTATGATAAAAATTCTCAGCGAAGTGGAAATGGAACATACCCCAGCATAATAAAGTACATGTCAGACTTGCAGCCAACATCACGCTCTACAGACAAAAAGTAAAAGTGTCCCCCTTACGATCAGGAACAAGACAGGATGTTTATTTTCACCACTGTTTTTCAGCATCGTGCTGGAAGTCCTAGCACGATGGACAAGAAATAAGAACCATCCGAATTGGACAAGAAATAAGAACCATCCGAATTGGAAAGAATAAAGTAAAACTGTGCTTATGTACAGATGACATAATACTGTGTATAGAAAACCCTAAACATTCTATCAGAAAACTACCAGAACTAATAAGTAAATTCAGTAAAGTAGCAGGATACAAAATAAATATCAAGAAATCATTTGCATTTTATACACCAATAATGAAATATCAGAAAGAGGAAAACAAAGAAAACTATTCTATTTATAATTGCATCAAAAATACCTAGGAATAAATTTAACCAAGAATGTAAAAGACCTGTACTCAGAAAATTATAAGACACTTAAAAAATGAAGAAGAAGAAAAAGAAGATAAAAATAAATGGATAGGAAAAATTAATGTCATTAAAATGTTCATACTACCCAAAGCAATCTACATATTCAATGCAATTCCTACCAAGATACCAATGGCATATTTCATAGAACTAGAACAAATATTTCAAACATTTATATGGAACCACAAAGACCCCAAATAGCCTCAGCAATCTTGAGAAGAAAGAAAAAGTTGAGAGGTAACACACTACCTGATATCAAACTATACTACAAGTCCATAGTAATCAAAACAGCCTGGTACTGGCATAAAAACAGATACAAAAGGTCAATGGAACAAAATAGAGAGCCCAGATATAAACCAATACCTACACTGTTGATTAATATTTAACAAAGGAGGCAAGAACCTACAATAGGGTAAAGACAATTTATTCAATAAATGTTTGAAAAATTGGACAAATATATAAAAAATGAAATTAGACCAGCTTATTACACCATACACAAGAATAAACTCAAAATGGATTAAAGGCTTAAATGTAAAACTCAAAACCATAAAAACCTTAGAAGAAAACATAAGCAACGAGATCTCAGACATTTCTTATAGCAATATTTTTTTTCTGATATATCTCCTCAGGCAAGAGAAACAAAGGAAAAAATAAATAAACAAACGGGAATACATCAGACTAAACTGACTTTGCTGTGTAGCAAAGAAAACCATCAATAAAATGAAGACAACCCACTGAATGGGAGAACATATTCACCAATGAGTCACCTGTAAGGTGTTAATATCCAAAATTTATAAAGAATTCATACAACACCAAAATAACAAACAGTCCAGTTAAAAATGGGCCAAGGATGTGAATAGACACTTCTCCAAAGAGGACATACAGATGGCCAGGAGACATATGAAAAAATGCTCACCACTGAAGCATGGATGAAAGACAAAGTATTATAGATGTACCTCTGGTTCTGTCACCACGCATTTGCAGAGTCTGTGAACTGACTTTGGGTGGCAGAGACTGGATACCTCAGCTGCTTCTCCTGCTTCTCAGTCTTAATGTCTCAACCTCATTTGATACCAAATCAGCAGTAGAAATATGGTCTCTGTGATAATTATCCAAATCTTTCTGCTCATCTCATTGGAACCTACTTCACATACAGTCTCCCAGGAGCAAGGAAGTATGGCTTAGTTTCTCATATTTTGCAATTCAAAGAAGAGATAGAAGGAGATGCAACGTGACTTTGGCCAAATCCAGAAATGTAGGAAGAAACAGTAGGATTTCATTTTGGCAGATTAAATAAACATGTGAATGAGAATTTAAGGCCGGACATATGCTAGTTACAATGTTGATGTCTCAGGCTACTTCTGAATCACAGGCAAAACCAAGTGAAGATATTATAGCACGACAAATACATAAAAGAATTACGCACCAGAACAATGGGAGATTGTTCACCAGCTGCATCTTTTTTACGACTTTTCAACATTTTACAAATGATAATGTTTGGCATACCTCCAGTGATCTCAAATACACTAACTCTGGCATAGGAACACAAATTTTTTTTTTATGTACTCTTTGAGAGCACAGTTTATAAATAAAATGGAATAATTTCTTCTTGAAAATATTTTAGACAAATGGAAAATGTAGATGGAAAGATTAAATCATTCCAAGGCTTGAAAATCCAGGTATATTTACAAATTATTTCAAAAGCATTGTTGAAATAAAATCAAGCTGACCTAGGAACCCATTGAAATTAGTTTTCCTTTTTGAAGAAAATCATTGTATAATTGCAGATATTTCATTTAATATACCTAAGTGTTGTTATTTAAAATACATACATGTTTATGATGATAATATTAATAAGAGCTCAAGCACATTCAGCATTATGTGTAGGCACTGTGATAAGAATTTTACATACATTTATCTCATTTCTATCTCAAAAACCGATAGGTTCTATATAATTTCTAGATTCATTTACAGGAGAAGTGAAGAGTCAGAAGGGAAATTCGGGACAGACTAATTTCAAAATCTCCACTTTTTAAACTATACAGTCATACGTAAGAGCCAGTAATAGCCTCAGAATGCTGACTCTGCTGGTAAAACTTATGGAACCAGGAAATACTAATTACCCTGCCTCACTTTCCTTACCTATAAGTAGGAATAATATACCCACCCCTTGAATTGTTGTGAAGGTTCAATTAGAATTAATGTTAAGTGGACCTAATACAGGTCATATTACGAAGCCTGACAGCTGATAATACTTACTAGGTTTTTAACTATTGTTGAAGAATACTTACTTTCTGTTAGAAAAGTAAAAAAAATATTCATATATTAAAAATGGGTGTGGCTAGATGTTATCACATACTTACCCCTCTCTTTGTCAAAATAAAAAGGTCCAGCTATGAAATACTCTAAGGGGGGCTATACGTTTCCAGTCATTTGTTTTGCCATGGACAATTCCTAGCTCCATGAGAGAGTGTCACAGCCCAGCTGTTCAGCCAGGATAGGTTTCGGTGGTGAGAGGCCCAATTGAAAGAAAGCATGAGGAGCTGACATAGGAGCCACACTGCAAGCAGCAAGCACGCACGCACTTTAATTGCTGAGTACAGGGGTTTTTATACAAGCTTAGACAATAGTGGGATTGTGCCAGAACTTAGGTCATGCTTATATAAGGAGGTTACATAACTGGGGACTACAGTGCACGTGTACAATGACTCATAGACATGTGATGATGACTCATAGTTCCAAGCTGTCTGCCTGGACTGACCTTCAAGGGCACACATAGTTCTGGACTGCCTGCCCTGGACAGAGCCCTACACTCCACCACTACGGGGCTGCAGTATAGGACTTAGCCCACAGCACGTGCACAGAGGCCATAACAACAATATAAAGAGCAACAGAGATACACTTATACTACCAGCAATGATAGCAAGCACAGCAAGGGTCCATCGCCAACAGAACCCCAATGATGCTGACCAGTGGGCAAGAGGGTCCTCCATTAGGGCGTAAACAGATTGGACCTCACTATCCATCCCTTGTAATGTTTGCTTCACATCCTTCGTGTGGTCTGGAATGAACACACAATATTCTGTGCAGAAGACAGCACAAGTACCTCCTTCTGCAGATGTCAATAAACCCATGGCCATGCCAGTTGCTGATCGTAGCAGGTACGATGCGACAGGGCAGCCCTTCAGCAGCCTCAATGGGTATTTCTGTGCAGACCCAACAGGTGGAGGCGTTATTCACATGGGCAAAGGTGTGGGCCCAGGTGACCACACTGTTCCCAGCAGTCAACCTGGGCAATAAGAGAGGGCAGAAAGGGAGACCGTTAGTGGCAAATCCTGGCCCTCTGGTAAAATACAGGCCACCTTTCCATCTTGCAATAACAATGTGGCAGCCAAGGGCGCTGTCCTGGGTTGATGGCACAAGACCATCTCTCCAGTTATGAGACACCAATGGGGCTCTATGGGTTGTACCATGTACAATGGCAACAGCCACAGGCTCAAACACAGAGTACCAGCAAGCAGTGACCCTTTACCATCTACCGGTAAGGTTACCATCAAAGGCAGGGGCCAGGGCCAGAGGACTGGGTGGACCTGCAAGGCCCGATCACGTCCCAGTCCCCAGGGGGCTATAAGGGCCACCTATGGCTCTCCTGATGTAGTCAATGACTAAGGCAACCACCAGGTGGCCAGTTGTCCTTTCGCAAAGGGTCCTGGTGTGGGTAACAGTAGCATCCCGGAGGCTACCTGAGGCAAAGTCTTTGCATCTGCAGTTCTGGGTACCAAGCAGATGGCACGAGGCAAGCCTGCAATGACCTTTTCTAAAGGAGACACACCAGTTCGTTGGGGTTGTTCATTCAAGAGTCACAACGCCCGTGGTACATTAGGGGACCAATGTCACCAGGCTGGTCCCAGTGTCACCAGGCTGGTCCCAGAGCTCATACCTTTTCTTTCAAGATCCCATTAAAAGCATTCAACTATATTCCTGTTGCTTGGGGCCAATAGGGTACATGCACTTGCCACTGAATGGCATGTTCTTCAGCCCACTCCTGTACCAAATGTCCTGTGAAATGTGAACCTCTATCATTAGCCATAAGTATAGGTCAACCGTAGGCTGCAGCCAGTCGTTTAAGGGCCTGGACAGTATGTTGCTGATCAGCTTTGGCTATGGGGTCTGCAAATCCCAGCCCGGTGGCAGTATCTACAGCAGTCAAAACATAGTTATGCCCTTGGTCCCTAGGTAGGGGACCTATGTAATCCACCTGGCACTCTTGTAGGGGCCATAGGACCCTACTCACACATCCCTTCTGGGTATCCAAGTGTCACCAATGGCGATACAGGAGAGCATACTTCAGGTACTGGTGCACAGCCTCCTCGGCCTGTGCAGGGGTGAGTCCCTACCGCCAACGTTTGGCTACTTGCTCCATGCTTCTAGCCCCTACATGCCCCAACTTTTTGTGCAACCAAGGGGCAATCATGGCCTGTCACTAACCTTGTCTCAGGGACCTGGGCTAAAGCGTCAGTGGCATCATTGCCTGGGGCCAGTAAGGGACAGTATCCTGGGATATGGTAGAGGGTCACACCTGTTGTTTGCCCTTTTTTCCGGAGGTCTTCCCACATGGATTTACCCCACAGTGGGTGATGCCTGATTAACCAGTCTTAGGCTGCCCAGCGAGGGAGACACAAAGTCAAACCTTGGTACAATGCCCCACTAGTGCAGATATGCAATGGTCCGGCTTCAGCGTCAACACAAGCCATACTCCTCCCGGTTCTGTCCAATGGTTAGACTGTCCTGTCCTTGTTTCATATCAAAATGTATCCATGTGGGGCTGTAAGGTCATAGCAGCCCACGTTGGGGGTTGCCCACAGCAGGAGCCTCTTGTATACCAGACTTCCGCCAGTATAGGAGCCTGTCCTTCTTGGTAGTGGCTTGGCGTATGCTCCTCTACCTGGACTTCTGGCTCTAGAGGGGGTTCAGCACTGAATTGCATGGGACCTGACAGAGTGTGCAATTCCTCGGACAATGGGCTTGAAGAGAACCCTCTGTTCCAAATACTTGGTCAGGTAGGTGTCTGTGCCATCCCACTTCTGGGGGTCTTTACCCACAACCGTATCCACCCCTCCACGGGGTAAGTTGACAGTATGGTCATAGAGCCAGGTCCCGTAATAGCCTTGGTGGCTACCAAGGCCGCATAAATGGCAGCCAGTTGCTTCTCTATGAAGGAGTAACAACTTTCAACTCCCCTCCATAGCTAGGACCAAAATCCTATGGGTACATTCCAGGACCCCTGTTTATGCCATAAGCCCCAACCCATTCCAGTCTCTGTGACCTACACAGTCAGGAGGGGAGGTAGGATCAAACACACGGTAAGTCTGAGCCTGGGTGACAGCTCATTTCGTGGCTTCAAAGGCTTCTTCCCTCTCCGGAGCCCAGTCCCAAGTAGCCAGCTCAGCGCACTTAGCAGTGAAGGGGACGCATAAGGGACACATAAAGGTTGCCAAATGAGGAATAAGTACATGCCCAAAAGGCCCAAATATGTTTGTACCTGCTTGACAGTTTCAGGCCGGGGATAGGTCTAGATTTTGTCTATCACTGCCTCGGGCATGACTTCAGACTTACCTGACCAAACAACCCCCAAGAACTTGACAGAGCACCCAGGTCCTTGCACCTTGTCCTCCTTGACGCTCAGCCCCAGTTCGCCAATGCTGCTTGCAGGCTGGTTGCTGCCGCTTCTAGATCTGCAAGAGAATCAGAGATTAGCATATCATCAATATAATGTAACAGAGAGACTGAAGGTGTGTGCTCCCAGGTCTCCAGATCCAGGGCAATGAGTCCATGACAGAGGGCGGGGCTGTGTACACAGCCCTGTGGCAATATGAGAAAAGTCCATTGTTGACCTTCCCAAGTGAATGCAAATTGTTCTTGACTTTCTGTTGCAATAGCGATGGAGAAAAAGGCATTCACCAAATCCACTACATAGTGGAAATGCCCTAGAACATGTGCCAAACCGTCCATCGTCTCCATTACATTGGGGACAGCAGCATGTAAAGGCGACGTGACTTTATCTAGTTCATGATAATCTACAGTCATCTTCCAGGAGCCATCTGGCTTCCGCACAGGCCATACCAGCGAGTTGAAAGGGCTGTGCACAGGGCAGATAATTCCAGCTTCGTCTAGCTTAAGAATAGTTTGCCCTACTTCTTCTTGTCCTCCGGGCAAATAGTATTGTTTCGTGTGAACACTCCTAGTGGCCTGAGGCAGAACCAAAGGGGCATGGTGGGAATGTCCCCTGACAACAGTCTTTATGACTCTTACCCGAAGGTGGAATTATCCCACTGTCGTGTGCACTGTCATGCCTTGCAAAGCATCAATACCTCGAATATTTTCTGGAATAAGTGAAATGTACACGTCACATGTCTTCGGCGGCAGATGTCCTATGCCTAAGGTTATAGGGGTTTGCCAGATGTGGATTAGATGCCCTCCACATCCCTCAATGAAGGCTGTAGGGCCCCAAAACTCATCAGGGTTCCCATATAACAGGGTGCTGTCTGCTCCCGTGTCCGCCAATGCCAGAACACATAGCACACTGAGTGGGGACCAGTGAATGGTCAGTTTCACGTGCAGCCTCAGGTCTTCTGGCTCCCCTGCTGCCGGGTTCCCGGGCCTGACCTCTGGTCTGAGAAATCCGCCAGGCAAAGCTCCCTACTCACAGGTTTTTGGGTCCCTTCTTTGGCAGAGATGTAAATTGTTGCTCCAGTCGCAACTGATTCCAAAGGGCCAACAGGACCTCAGTCGGCTGCTGATCTATTTTCTCCTCTGCGTCACCTGCTTCCAAGAGGTCACACCACATCAGTTGGTGGGTCACCTTCATGGCCAACCTAGGGCTTATGGGTTTTCCTGGTCGACCCCGCCCTACTCAGGCTTTCTTACCAATGCCAGCGGTGCGCACTTGTCCTGTGTGCTCTTTGCAGCGTACCCCCACGTCACCTAAGCCGGTTGTTGCCAAGGTAACCTCATGTATCCTGCAGTTCACATACAGGACCAACAGGGTGGCCCTTGGTGCAAATGTTCCTTGGGAACTCGAAGCCAGAATGAGATCTTTCATGTGAGCGGTAAACGTTTCTTCATCAGGACTTGTACACGTCTGGCGGAACATCATTTGCCGCATGCCCATTTCCCTGATGATCAGGAATAAGTGCAAACAGATTGCCCATGTACTCGCAGTGTCCGGTAACTCACCAGAATCCACCCAAATGGTGTGAGTAGCCAACATTAACCAATTAATCAGGGAATGATTCCCGGCGTTAGGAGCTGTACGGGCTACATTTTGCAAGCATTGGTGCAAGGACAGAATAACCGTTATAGAGGCCAACTGGGACATTTCTTCAGGAGGCAGTTCAGTACCTCTACCCCGTCATGCCACAGACATAGAAACCAGCTGGGAATAGTTTCACCCGCTCTCTGTCAAACCTGCTTGGGTGAGTCCCAGAGTTCCAGGGAAGTATACGCGGTCATCGTGGTGTGTTGCTTCGCTTGTGGGGCTCCAGCTACCGCTCCCCCAGGTGCCGTTGGTTGTTCCAATTCTCTCCGTTGCCCGACAGTAGGCCTTACCTGGTGGGGTCCCAGTAGAGGACTTCCATCCCACGTCAATGGGATCAAGGCTTAATAGATACTCGGATGCCTGCAGGCGTTGCTCCAGGACCTCTAGGCGTTGCAACTGCTGCACCTGTTCTGTCTGTTTCTGGATGGTTTGACTGGTGTGCCGCAATGCAGCCAGGAACACCCAGGCCACACAGCCCACCAATTGCCAATGGGCCACAGGTACAGTGACCTTGATCGATGCCGGGGCCTTCCTGTTGTCCTCCAGAACAGGACGTACAGCATCCCAGTCCTCTGGAGGTGCCCACTCTGAGGTAGGCCACCATCGGGTACCATAAGGAGCCTGGGGGCCACATGTCATCCACCCAGGGACCCTCAGGATTGCTGCGGGCACTACTCACCTCATCCTACTGACTACACCAAATGGCAGAGCCCAGCCATTTGGCCAGGATAGATTTCGGTGGTGAGAGGCCCAGTTGAAAGAAAGCATGAGGAGCGGACACAGGAGCCACACTGCAAGCTGCAAGCACACACACACACACTTTATTACAGGTTACAGGGGTTTTTATACACGTTTAGACAATAGTGGCATCGTGCCAGAACTTAGGTCATGCTTACACAAGGAGGTTACAGTAACTGGGGACTACAGCGCATGTGTACAATGGTCCATAGGCATGTGATGATGACTCATAGTTCTGGGCTGCCTGCCTGGACTGACCCTCACAGAGAGCATGTTACAATTTAAATCATGCTTCTATTTGCATGATATGTTTACACATTAAGGTTGATATACCTTACGTTTGGTGTTCCCAATTGTTTTCTTGATATTTTTGGTATCAAAACACATATGTCACTGAACAAAATGGTTCAAAATATTATCATTGGTGCTAACATACACAATTTAAGAGTTATTTTTTTTCAAAGTCTATAATGCAGTCCTACACTTTTAAAAAGAAGGAACATCATTAAGCATTAGATTTCTGATTGATCCACTCTAAGTCCTACCAGATAATAAAAACATTCTCAACCTTTAGCAGAATGAGCTCCTTGTCATTCAGCACTTTTGTGGCTATAAAAGCTCTATTTCACATGCAACTTTTATGTCTGTGCTGATCTTTGGCCCCTTGGGATATTGTCTGTGAAGCAGAAAATGCTGAAATGCCAATTATTTTCTCAGCTTTGTTATGCCCTGATAGCCCACCCCTGGCAATAACATATTTATAGGTCCATGCTAAAGATACTTTGACTTTCTGTGAGCTGTGATTTTTAAAATGCTTGGAAGTCTGGGTTCTTCCCCTGAGTGGCAAAAAGTGACATGACCATATCATAGATCCCAGGAAGACTATAACTGACCTTGCGGGCAGAAAGGGAAGGTAGAAATATTACAAGGCTCTACAGTTTTGGTTGAGTTACAAGCAAGGGGGTAGGGGTCACGCCAAGGATCTTTACCATGCAATTAAGATTAAGGACCTTCAATCTTAAAGGGAAACAAAACAAAACAAAAATAAATGTTTACCAGATTGATAAAAGAAATCGATCATTCACATATTAAGGTGTTTTATGTACCTTATTCAGCTGGGGGAGGGGGACAAAAAAGATTCATGGGGAAGATTACATAAGTTACAGACTTTCAGTGGGAATATTTGTGTTCCTGACACACTGATGACAAAGCCTTTTCTTAGTTTTTTTTTTTTTTTTTAAATTATACAGTGCTTTCTCAGTCCACTAGACTGGTCCTTAAATAAGGAAGTTCTTTAGAGATCCAGTATTTTGTAACTTTGCATGTGTGAGGGACAGAGGGCAGGGGTTTTCCTTCTTAACAAAATTTGGGGAACACATATATGTGGTCTATTCTTCGGCCCTTCTTGACATAATGTAAGTGCACAATATCTTCATGTATTTGATTTAAAACCAGAGAAATGTTTCAACATTAGGAAATCCAGTATTAATTTCTAGCTTATATGAAGCAGAGAAAAGCAATAGTTGCTTTCATGAATGCATTCACAATTCGTTGACTCTCTATTATGAAATTTGATTTTAAGGATATTAGTCTAGTGGATTTTAGTCATGGTGAATTCTATAGTGCAATTTTGCTATAAAATACACAATTTAAAATTATATTGGAAAAAGAAGTGACATTCAGAAACAGCTTGTATTTGTCAGAAGAAATGCAATACAAAAATTACTTCAGGTCTTTATGTGCCACCACAGTTTTTAAAATATTAGTATTAAAAACTTTTGAAGAGATTACAGATTAACTTATAGAGGACTGTAATAGAGAAAGAAAAACATTCATTGCTATTGCAGCTTTGCTTAATACTGAATTAATCAGATGTGATTTTCAAATGATTAATATTTTATTAAATGTAAAATAATTTAAATCTCCTTAAAATTAAAATGCATAATTAATAAATAAAAATATTGATTAAATATACCATTTCAAACACTTAGGCATTGATGACAAAATTATTTAGCACATTTTCTATTTCATTAATTAACTTTTTAAATCGATTCAATTATCTTAAGTGCTATACACACTTTAAAAAGCTAATAGCATCAAATGTATGCACACTGTAAGTAAAAACTAACTACACACATAAAGCAATAATGGTTAAGAGAAAGAACTTAGTTGTTATTGTATTTCTTGTTATTTTAAAATCTATAAGTTATAATTTTCATATTTTAGGTTTTCAGTAAGTCTATAAGAATCTAATTTTAGACTTTATAGCACTTTATTAATCTTATAGTACCTAAAAGAAAAGGAAAAAAAAACAGCTGAGTTGAAAGTTCTGGGTCATGAGCAATTTATTCCTGATTGTTATAAATGAACTATTTTGTAGCTACGTTTATGTCAATAAAACTTCAATATGCACCTTTCACACAGATTTGTATTTGTGTAATTAAGGGTCTTCTGAAATTGTGCGTCCATTTATTTCACTAGTACCGTTTCTTCAAAGCTGCCATGCAACATCTATTCAGGCCAACCCCTGAGATCATCACAGTGGAGCCCGAACTGTGTGTCAGGTAGACATAGGTGAGTTCTCAGCCACATTTAGAATGATTACAAAACATCGGTAGGCAATTCTTTGGTGTTTCCTCTCTCTGTAAAGAGGCAAATATAGAAGTAGAAAGTTGTAGCTAAATTGAAGAGTGCTGAGAAAAGGGGGTACAGTACAGGGGACAGGAGGAAAAACTACGCATAAATAACCCTACCCCAAACCAGAAGTGCTTTGTAAGAGATTGAATTACTTACAGTAACTAGAAGAAATAATATTTTATTCACAGATTTATGATATTAATTTGGAAACTTCTAAATCTAAAGTGATAGTGAAACATGTTTAAAACACAAATATACATACACACTGGATTTCCAATATTTCTGTGATAATTGGTCAGAAAATATTTGGGAAATCGTATCAGTCAAAATGAAAATAAATATCAAATGCCAACATTACACATAATAAAATAATGTACAATATTTATTAAAAATGAACCAGCAAACTATATTAAAAGACAGAAGATAACCTGTGAATTAATTTAAAACATATTTTGTTCCTGAAATTATATTGACAAATGTCAATTCTTTCCTAATGTACCATGATTTCTATCTTAATATAAACAAGTTGATTATAAGGTTTTATTGGGGTGAAAATATGCTAAATAGCAACAAAAAAGGGGGAAAATAAAAAATAAAAAGCAGAACTAAGCTTACTAATATAAAAATAAACTTAGAGTTTGAAAACAAGAATGTGAGAGAGAAGTAATAAAATCAAGAGCCAATGAAAAAAGTAGCCATGGATATTTGTGAATCCAGGAATAAAAATAGCTAATTTGTCTCTTTTTTTGTTGAATACTACTCAATATTTATATATTATATATTTTATATATTAAGTAAATTATTTAAGTACCCCTGAATAGCAAGAACTATATTTTATCATCTTTTAATGAGGAAATGAAAGCACAAAGAATTTAAATAACCTGATTAAATTGACTTAACAAATATGTATCAAGATCTGAACCATGAAAACCTGGCTTGAATAATTAAGCTCATAACCATAACGCTGTATCATGGAGTATATAATAATTATCACATTTCTGATCAATTGGGGAAATGACAGGCTACTTAGTCAATGATTTAGAAGAACTATTTAGTCAGTTTTAACAAAACAAATAAGATAAATTAAAAACCAAAAACAAAAGAGTAACACCAACAACGTCATGTTTCTGCTTCATATTATATACCCAATACAATTCATTTGGATTAGGAAGATGGTATTTAAACCAATCATATTATCCAGCTTCCGTAATTTTATAATCTTAAAGTGGGTAACAACTATTCTATAAGGCACATTTAAGATCCTAAGTGACAGATTTCTGGCACATGGTAGGTACTTAGTACTCATTTTTTAAATAAAAGTATAATTTAATAAGTGAATGAATGAGTGAGATGAATTGAATTGAGTAGGACACTTGCTATATGACTTTCTGTGTATGTTCTTAAAAGAGGATTTATTGCCCATTTCCCTCTTAAACATTCTTTTCTTACTCATGCCTTATCCTTCTATAGAGAAGGTCACTAGTAGTTAAATATATTTCTAAGAATCTCTGCACATAATATTTGGCATAAATAATGTTTTAGCTATTATTTGGTTGCAGGATTATAAATTATATATTGTGCAAGTTCAGGCAGGTGATATATTTAAGTAGCCAGGTGAGTGTATCAAAAGAATATTCTATGCCTCCAATCATGACCAGAAACAAAATTAAGAGTATGAGAAGCGGGCAGATGATTTTCTTATCAGAATGATTCCAAGGATGAGGGAAATCCTGAGATCCTCCAACAGATGTACTGGCATCCATTTCAGATATAGTTTAGATGGTAGATAAAACAAATTATTTCCTTGAGGAAAATTGTAGTTTAAATTGTTATGATTTATTGGCATTACAGTGTGTATGAAGGTTCTTACGAAAGACATGAATAAAGATGATCATGTGAGGAACTGACTGGATTTCATTAGACTATTGTGAAGTTTAGGGGCTTGCCTTCGAACTTTATCTAAATCCTTAATCCACAATAAGCAGATTCCAGGGAGTCTTTGTGGGCTTTACGGTCCTACAATTCTGTTATCCTCTGCATCCAGCTCCCCTCCAAACACCGCCCCCTGCCACCACCACGTGCATATACACTCCACCCTCCGAGTACATTACAGAAGCCAAACAACTGCACATGAATCTTCGCAAGAATAAAAAATATCCTTGACTTGATTATATTTTTCCCAGTACCAGGTGATCCAAGTTTTAATAGTTTTAAGGCAGATCTTTTAAAATATAAGAGAAAATCTTCCAAAACTTTAAAATTAAGTTACCATGTTCTTGTAAAACTACGTATAGAAATACACAGTGGTGAGTGTGAGTGCTCATACAAACATGCACACACACGTGAACACATACGCACGTCTGAAACTTTGAGACACAGATTAGTTGTTTTACTTTAATTGACCTTATTTCACCATTGTATAGGAATGACACTCTACTGAATCTGGGAAAAATAAAACTAGCATCTGTTGAGGTAGTCTATTTAAAATCCTTTATATAATAACATAAAAATAACCTAAATACTCTCTATAAAATCTTTTTAAAGGAAATTCCTAATGCAGCTGTTTTGTTGTTTTCATTTTCCTAAAACTAATTTTTTCCCTGAAATATATTTCTCTAGTCATTTAATCAATAAGGCTAGAATAAAGATGAAATACCTATCAATATACAATTAGGCTGCTTATACATATTTTTTTATTTTGGGAAGAAAAGATACTCAAAATTCTATCAGCTGCTTTTTGCTTATTTTTTGTTTGTTTTTCTCCTTGTTATCACTCAAGCTAGGAGTTTTTAATACTTTCATATTGTGCTTTTACTAATTCTGCACCAGCCCTTCTATAAACCCAACCTATCTGGTATACAATATACTATCATGTGTTTAACTGTTGGTGCCACAAAATATACTGCCCTACCTTTTTATCACTCTTATTTCTAGGTGGATTAAAATATTTCTTCAAGATTTCTCAGCCCCAATCATACTAAGCATTGTAAAACCAGCTCTTAATCTTTATTTCACATTTTTTGTTCATGTTCAATTTACAATCTATAAAATAAAAAGCCTTGAGTCATTCTGCTATAGGCTCTATACCCTCTCTGATGGGAAACCTGTGGGAAAGAGGGAGTTATAGTATCGTTAAAAAGGTGGAACGCAAAAATCAAGTGTGAATAAAATTCAGCTTCACTTAATGTGCGTGTTGCTTTTTTATAACCTTCAGCAACTTTGAATATCCATAATGTGTAGTATATCATCACAGATAAAAGTGATGGATCTATTTCCCATTAAGGTTCTTAACTCAAAGGATTGCTAAACCTTTTTGGTTTGGGCAGGATAATAAAACCACTGAAGTATTATGACTGAAAAGTCAGTCGTAATGCTTTTCAGTCTAATGTCTTTCCTTTCGGTTCTTGAACTTTTGTAGAAGTAGCAATGAGGTCATGAGAAGTATCATTATAAACAAGGAGGAAATATAAGTATTGTCTAAGTGATGTAATAGGTATTTTCCTCCTGCTCTTTATGGTTAAAGTTGTAAGTAGATCATTCCCTCTTTATAAAGCCTGAACTAAAAGCAAATATAAAATAATAAAATGTCTTTGCTGTCATAGTTACCCAGTTGTATCCATGACCCTCCACTTTCAGCTTCAGTTTCTGAGAGACGAGCTTCAGATGAAATAACTGCGGTCGCTGCTGTCTCTAAAAAATACATAATATCACTGCGCTGCTATTGCACAGAAGGCTGGCATTTTCTTTCACAATGACACTAGAATTACTGACTAATATCACTATAAAGCTGTCTGAAACTACTCTTCAAAGCTAGTAATTTCCCTTTTCTCATTTTATATACTTTATAGACTGTCTTATTTTAGGAGTTAATAATTCAGAAATATTTCTTTTGAAATATTCACTGGAATGATTCAGTATTTTCAGAATATAAGACATTGAGAATAATGAGACATTTTTGGAATCTTTTTATTTTAAACTTTTACTAGGATATTTTTAAAAATCTCTTTTTTATTTCAAGTATAGAGATATCTGTAGTAAATAGAATACATGCAATCAACTATTATATAAAACTTAATATGTAGTTAAATGATTAAAATATATGAGTCACATCTTACCTCTAGTAATTTTATAATATCCTGATATTTTGATAGAGGAATTTGTCAAAGACAAAAATGCATCTTGAAATCATAAAACGCAAAGATCTAATAAATGACAATAATTTCTATAATTCAAAACAGCTATTTAAAACCAGTAAATTTAAAATATTATTATCTGATTTGATAGATGCTGGAAGAGTTACTTTTATTCAAATAAGATTTATTTATCCAGAATCTAAAAGATCCAAATATTCTTGCTATGTTGGAAGACAGTGTAAAAAGTTATTTTCCAACAGTTTTAGTCTAGAACATTTATTCTGTTATTTTGCAACTAAAGTATGTGTCGTTTGTTAGCAGGTTATAGGATAAAATGATTATCAATGTATGCAGTTGCTCTGATTTCATAGTCCAATGAGGATAATTACAACATTTTTTTCAAGTCTCCATTAGTGTACTAGAAAACATCTACAAAGTGGATGCTTTATTAAAAAAAATCAACTTTGTACTTAGAACTACACAATCCACTGATATTGTGCAGAAACCTAGTTCAATAACACTTTTTAGCTTTTTGTTTATTTGGTACCTATGCAATGTTGTTTGAAAAGTAAGAGTAAGCCAATAATATATTACTTTACTTATAGGCCCTTCAGATCTTAAGGTAGACTGATGAATGTTAGCCCATTCTAAAAATAAAATTGATCAGTAGTCAGGAAAAAACATCTTCCTGAAAAGAAAAAATGTACTAGTTCATCACAGTATCCGCTGAACACATCTCTAAATATATTGTTAGCATGGTATGCCTGGGAAAGAAGAGAGGTATGAATAGATGAGCTTTGTCTCTCTCAACCACATTTTTCTTTAACTTCCTCACCTGTAAAGGATTTATTTATAAATGCTATTTTGCCTGACGTTGGCTTATGATAACCAGTGAGTCCTGTCACAATATTCCACCTCTCCTGATTTTTATTATTTTTTTCTACATGTCCTTTCCTTCAGTATAATTTAAATTTTCTGAATCTATTTATCTTTGAACCTGATTATCTTCCAGGAATTAAGGAATTATAATATGCTAGGGACAGTATATAATGTTAATTAGTTCATACATTATTCTAATATTTTCTCCCTTATTAAAATTAATTGTGTTATTTGCATAAAGTGCAAAGATCTGAAGTGTTCACTTTGATGAGTTTTAAAAATGTATGTACCTGATTTTACATCTATTTCTGGGTTTATTATAATTTTCAGAAAAAAACAGAATCAATAATACAGATAGATGAAGATATGCATATAGATATATAGGAAGGGATTTATAATGAAGAGTTTGCCCATGTTATTATGGAAGCTCAGAAGTCCCACAATCTGTCAACTGCAAGCTGGGGACCCAGTAAAGTCAGTGGTGTAGTTCTAGTCCAAGATGGACGGACTGACAACCAGGGGAGCCAACGGTGTAAGTAACCAGTCTGAATCCAAGGCACAGACACTGGGACACCGATATTCAAGGGCAATAGAAGGCCCTCCAAGTATTGAGTAATGAATGGCCACCTGCATAGGTTAGAGCCATCTTCTTTACCCAGTCTACCCATTCAAAGGCTATTCTCTTCTGGAGAAACTCCCACAGGCCCACTCAGAAATCATGTGTTGCCAGTTGTCTGGTCATCTCTTAGCCTAGTCAAACTGACACATGCAACTCACCATCACATGGTCAACATGTTTGTATTCACCAGACTGGGGTTTCCTGAGCGCCTTTGATTTGTAGTAGATGTCTTTCATCAATTTTTGAAGGTTCTCAGTTGTCATGTCTTTGTTTCTTCTGCTGCACTTTCTCTCTTCTCGTTGGCAATTTGATTTCATATGTGCTGGACCATTTTATGCTGTACCACACACCTCAAACTCTTCTTGTTTCTTAGCCTTTATTTATATCAATATTTTTTAACATCCATATTTTTATTGGCTTCAAGTTTATCTTTACCACTGTTCAGTACATTTTAAAAAATTAACAGTGAATTATTTATATCTTTAATTTAATATTTCATTCTATTTTATTCTTCATTTGTTTCTTTGTCTCTGATGACTGTTCCCATATCTTACTACACATTGTTGACAATTTTCAATATTTTTTTTAGCATTTTTATCAAAATTACTTTATAGTCACTTTCTAATGAT